>JARJDS010012535.1:0-37269 GCA_030264155.1 Atheta pasadenae | reverse complement strand
TCGGCATGTAGGTCCTTTTATGCTCATAACTTGTAAACCGTAAAAGATTTTTGCATTTTCTGGACGGATTTCGATAGATGGTGAAAATTTACACTATAAATAGTATACTGGATATCTGGGTATGCATTTTTAATGTGTTAATAATTAGGTCGACCAAATTTTCACAAATTTTTCGTGTTCATTATGGGTTTTTGTTCATATCTTCTAAACGGCTAGCATTTTTTAACTTTTTGCACCGAATTCGAATCGGCCGCGTTTAATTACCCTTAGAAACTTATATTGGACATGTGTTGTACCTTTTATAAGTACCAATAAAAAAAAGATCAGTCTAACTTTGTTCGACCTTAACACATTAAAAATGCATACCAAGATATCCAATATAATATTTCTATTGTAAATTTTCACTATCTATCTAAATCCGTCAAGAAAATGCAAAAATATTTCACGGTTTAGAAGTTATGAGCATATAAGATCATACATGCCGATTAAAAGTTATAAGCATATAAGTTTGTCGCCTTTCTTTTAACATTACGGTCGGACTCCATTCATACTCCGTGATTTCGAAGTTCAACAAAATCGTGTATGTTTGGTTGCATTTATTGTAGTATTGAAATATAAATTGAATATGCCTGAAATATTTTTCAAATTTCAATTGATACTTGGCAGTTTAAACAAAGTGTCAGTTCATTTTTCAATCTGAATCCGATTTGTACGGTTTTTCTTTTACAATTTTTTACCCGTGATTCAAGTTTTGTTAAAGAATCAAATATTGAATTTGTGTTTTTGAATTCAATTCGAGTGATCAGATTATGGCAACTTCATTTGTGCAGTTGCCCTTAGTCCGCTTGGTGGATCTTGCGATTTCAACAACTGAGGTATTTTTGCAGGGACATTAATTTTTAATTTACGGCAAACATTAGGTGAGAATAATTTTTAGGGCAATGTGAACTTTCATTTATTGCAAGCTCTGCTTCACGCATTAATACAAAAATCACAAGCACAAACCGTCGCAGTGGAAATTCACGGCGTAGAAGCGTCGAAACTGCAGGAGCAACTGAAAGTCGCGCCGGAAAAACCCACTTACACTATCAAAGAAACTATTGATAAAAGTAAGTAAAGTAAATACCACTTGCCTTAATTTTTTGATCTCATTGTTCACTTTGTTTAAAGGCGCTCAAGGAAAAGGTCAAGAAGTTTATGTTATGCAAGCAGAAACAGCGTATCAAGGTTCATCGTCTGTGGCTAAAGAAAAAATGGATACTTTAGAAGCGGAAATAAATGATTTGAAAAATCAAATTGTCGAATTGCGTGATTTACCCGGCAATTTAGGAATTATCGATGCGGTCAAGTATGTTTTTGTTGGTTTTCAAATTATTGTTTTATTATCTTTTCATTAAAACAAATTTAGAAACTTTGATGAAAAATCTTCAACGGTTATTGACGTATTTCATATGCTTGCTTTACAAAAACGTATCGAAGCAGCGGAAGAAGGCATGGTGAAGATTGCGTCTATTGTAGAAGATTTAATTAAGTCACCAGACGCTCTTGCACTTGCAACTAAGAACGTGATTTGCCAGAAGGAGGATAAAGATGGCGAGGATGTCTCTGAACGACGATCAACGCCATCTATGCACAAAAAACGCAGTGACTCTGATAGCGAGCAAGACCTAACCCTACGAAAACTTCAAAGAATGATCGAAGAAATTCAACAGCGGTTGAAGATGAAACCACATAGAAGCAATGAAAGTTAGTTTGGGAATAACCCAATAATATTCTATTGTATTTATGCTCTTGTTATGTCCAGCTCTTAGTGCCGGGGCCGATGATGCGGAGGAAGAACGTCCTGAAGTAGACTATGGCGACGGTTATGGTGATGTTCGAGTTAAAGAACTAGCCGAGCAAGTGGAACGCATTGATGTGGGTTTGAATGAAGAAATCACCCGTCTACATCATCAGTTTACAGACATTGAGAAAGATTTTAATGAATTGCTTAATAAAATCGAAGCGGGGTATGTCCTAACCTTAAAATGTTCCTTTCTAACCTTAAATTTTACCACTCCCACCTTCCTAACCAAATGTTAAATTGTTCAAAAAGTCAATCCGGAGCTGGTGATGGAACCGAACCTAATTCTTGCTGCTCGGCTGTGTATCAAAAGCTTCTTCAAATGGAAGCTGACTTTGCTGATATTAACGAAAACAATTGCAAACTTTTGAACGATAGAGAAGAGAAGACAAGACTTTTAGAGTTCTTGGTTGAGCAGTTGGAGGTCTTAAAATCAGTTAAAGCTGATCGTGAAGAACTCGAGGAAGCTCTAGCTGATAAAGCTGACGCATGCGCGGTTCTACGTAAAGTCAGCCATGATCAATTTGATACTGCGTGTGAGGAGCTTTCTAAAGGTATTGGGGAAGCTTTGGAGAAACTTACACAACAAGAGTTCCTATGGCAGCAGGCGTTGGATGATATTCAAAGCGAGATTGGAAACAAACTCGACAAAATGGACTTGGGCCCATTGCGAGAGTTTATTAACAATAAGTTGCATTTGTTGCAAGACAAGATGAAGAATCTGGCCGCATTGAAACGGGAACAAGAAGCAGCTGGAACTAAGAACAAACTTTTGAGGTTCGGTTTGTTAATGTTTATCGTCACACACGATTTAATTAGTTCTTACACAACATTTAATGAGCTTTCTTTTACTACAGAGATGTCACTTGTATATCTTGTGATAAAGATGTTGTAATGCAGAAGGAATACGATTTATCGATGCGACCAGTGGCAGCTACGGTTCCTCCCACCCGCTCAATGGCGCCATACTTGGCATACGAGTTGGATGCATTGCGAAAACAACAAAAAGCGTTTGTATTTTCTTGAATTAATTAAATATTTGTTAGATACTGATCGAAAATCATACTGACCAATGGTGTATTCACTCTTCAGGGTACCTGGAGGTAAAAACTTACGCAGTTTTGAAGCCGCTATGCATGGGCGTGGTCAAAAGAAAACGTAAGCGTCAAAAATGTCATTAAACTGTTTACTGTTAAAAAAAAACACCTCTAACACATGTTTTTGTAATGTTTAGGGAAGAAGATCATATTTGCAATCGTTATTGTGGTGGTAGCCACACGATTACAACTCCACATCAAAGAATAACTCGACTTGGACACTTCTTAATGCAATGGGGGCCGGAAGCTCAACCGATTTTATCGGGTGATAAAGTACGATAAGTTTTTAGGTTATGCGCTCTGTATTAGGTTATGTAAATGTTAACATTTTACAGAGATCTAGTGCGCAACCCGTCGATTCTGATAAAACGTTAGAACTCACTCCGTCAACAGGAAAAGTTATTTCTAAAGTTGAACAAGCCAAACGAATTTCCAAAGTATCAACGGGAAGAAAATCTGCTCGAAGTGTTAGTGATGATGAACCTAAGAAACTTTCATTTGAATCGAAAAGTATGACTTAATCTCAATTTACCATAACTGAACTAAACTTTACTTAACGAATTTTACAGAGAAGTTACTAGCAAGTGGATCTACTATTGAGAAAAAGATTTCAGCCATATCGAATGAATCTGGACTACGAATCAGAGATCCGTAATTACCTGAATTCTATCTAACCTTAAAAACTGAAGTGTGCATTTCTGTTGTAATTGATTTTTTTAGAACTCGATTATCCAAAATGAGACAAGATCGTGCTTCTACGGATGAAGCTGAACAATCCGAAGGTCAAGGTAAACCACCACCACCAGCACCACCAGCCGAGGGTTCAGCATCTGAAGTTGCTCCCAAATCTTCAGCATCAAAAGAGGAAACTGCAGAACCAGAGGGAGTTGTTGAGCATGAGGAAACAACAGCGGAAGCGGAAGATGCTGCATAAAAAGCAACAAAAACAAACAAAAATTTAATTTTTTGTGAAAAAATTTTTGACGTGATTTAATATTTAGATCGATTTATTTAAAAAAAAAACACAAAGATTTGTGATAAAATTATGTATATAATAAAATATTTTGAATATGAAAAACATGAAAATGTTTAGATCTATGGGTTATCATGCACATTAAATCTTTAACATTTAAACTTCATAACCTAACGTCATCAAATTGTATGATGCATTGAGGCAAATTTAAATTCGTATTTAATATATGAGTCAATGTTGCCAAAATAAGCGAGATTAAAATAAGCCCATGCGTCGTCGTACTAATTTTGAACGTTCGTGCTATTTGCGATCTGTTGTTACCAATACGCAAAACCATCATCGTACGATGGGTTTGACGACGTTCAGTCGAACAAAAAAATAAATCATTCAAAAACGTCACTCGACTGCCTCGGCTTGTGTTATACATACGATATCTAGAGTTAAGGAACTTGCATAAAATGGTCGCAGTGACATGTTCAACTTTAACATTACGCGTTCTCAAAATAATACAAAGTTATTACTTGTCTACCAAAAATTAAAAAATGATTTTGAGTTAGAGTTTTCTTTGCTAAATTTTGATGAAATTCATTTCTAATTTTACTAAAACACTTTGTAGAAAAACTCTTAATCAACCAATTTTAAAGAAATAAACATTAATAATTCCGTTTTATGTGTTGTTTTTCTGAAATGACCCGTTGTGGAAGCAAATCAATCTGTAATCAAACCGTAGACGACTTAATTATAACCTCAATCGAAGACCCCACTGAAAGAGATAAGCATTGACCTTATGATGACCTAAACTCAATAATCACAGTGAGAAGCGTTCAAATGTCAGCATCACAAATAAGTTATCGACGATAACAAATTTATTACAACCATAACAAAACGACGTGGAAATGTTTTACTGCTTTGTGTATTTGTATGTTAAAAAAACCAAACAAATTTAATAATAATTAAAGAAATGGCGGCGCCACAAAACAAAAACATAATTGTTTTGTTAGGTACAAAACAAGTTTATTTATAGATTATACAATAATAAAGCTGAGTTAAGTGTTTGATAGATTTGCTAAGTAAACTAAATTGTTTTGCGCGGTTAATTCCCAATTATAGTGTATGTTAGTTTCATTTAGATTTGATAAGATAAGGCATTTTTGGCGATTTTATCAAGTTGCAATATTTGTAAATGTTACATTTGAAGAGAACAAAGTGGCTTTGAATTGGCTGAATCAAATGGCGTGACTTTCACCTTAAATAAGTGACATTGTACTTTGTTTACATTCTCAAACGATTAATGCGTGGTTACAATGATAATACGGAAATTCATAAAAACGTACATTGAAAAAAACACAACTCAAATAAAATGTTATACAAGTCGTATTAATAAACCTAAACCCGCCAAAGTAATAAAATGGAGTAATGCGTAATAAATATTGAACATTTTATTCCATTATTTAAGGTGATATTTTTTAAATAGTGACATAACACAACCTTGATGCCCGCTTGAAATTAAACTAGTTGAAGGTCTCAGACGGTCCTAGGCTTTCTTTCACCGCAGGTTTTGTCCGCATAAACTAGAAACCCAGGGACGTACTGTATATATCCTGCTGGCACTGAAACAAACAAAATGATGTTTTTTTTCGTTTATTTCATTTGTAGTGGGGGCCAGCGTCGGCAGCCGCACCTCCTGCTGCGTGTTTGGAATCTAACCCGTATGGTAACTTGCCATAAAGGTAACTACGTATCAAAAATCCTGCGGTGTGTCTTGTGACGTCAAATCACCTCATAAAACTTGATCATCTAGTCGAAATGAACGCGAGTGTTCATTCCTCAATTGCCTTTCACAGTCGTAGGCGATCGAGTGCGGCTTGACACATTGAAATATTGAAATCTAAATTGAAGAAGGTGTGCATCGCCGATTAAATAATCATAACAACATTGTGCGTGCGTTCCTATCGATCCACATTTAATGCTTTTGAATTCTCGCACAGCGTTCGTTATCGAGGATGACGACGGCAAGGCTGCTGGGGGCGACGGCGCGACCACGCAGGCCCCTAGCAACGAACCGTTTTTACAAAACGTGAGTAGCGATTGATAGCGTTTAATAACCATTGCGATTTAATGCCGATGCGATTGAGTGAAGAGGTCGTGACACTTCCAACAGTTCGTAAACATATTTTATGGCATTGTGATGTTATGCGATGTTTTCGGGAAACGCGTTTGTGTTGTGTTACCAATAACAAGTTTTGCGCTTTGCGCATTTTCGTCTAGAGCGTCATGAATGCCATGAAATTTGAGAAAACAACTTTTGAAAACCCAATATATATCTAGCGTGCCCTTGATTTTGACAGTTTAGTACTTGCAACGAACCGATCCTGACTACTACTGACCAGTTTTAGTGTTTTGTCTGTAATTTAACGTCCGACTAACTGACCGGTTCATTTGTGATAATACAACACTGTTCGGAGCAATTCGTGTTGCAATTGCTGCTGTTTGTTGCTCAGTCGCTGATAAGCGACGCGTTTAAAAACCTGAGCTTGACCATATTTAAACAGTTTGCTCCTGCTATCGGAGGCAGTGTGATCTTCTACTGAACTTAATAAGTCAGAACTGAAATAACCAAATACAAAAAATCAAATAGAATGGATTCCGTGAGTGATATATATATTTTTTTTCATTAACAAAACGTGATTAATAATAATATAAGAAATAATATTAATAACAAAATATGAATTTGCAGTACCCCATCGTTAAAGCTTTCGTAGCTGGTGCTTTTTCCGGCACATTTTCGACAGTTCTTTTCCAACCATTGGACTTAGTCAAGACCAGACTTCAAAATGCTACTCCAACTGCTCTTATCAAGTAATTACCATAATTTTGATAACTTAGTTAAAGTTACATTTTTGGATTTCTGTAAATTAACCAAATCATTTTGATTCCAGCGCACGTTGTGGTACTGGCATGGTCACAATTTTTGCTAGCATCGTTCAGCAGGAGCAAATTCGCGGCTTGTGGCGCGGTATGGTGCCGGTACGTATCGCGAATTACGCAATCTATTTTTATGAACGCGATGACCTTGATAATGACTTATCTGGTTGCCAAGTTATAATTTACGAATGAGTGAATAAACTAACTAACACGCATTTGTTTCTATTCTGTTCACAGAGCATAACTCGTTGTGTGCCAGGAGTCGGGTTATATTTCTGCTCTTTAGATTATTTAAAGAGTAGATATTACCATGATAAAGCGCCATCTGCGTTAGAATCCGTCGGTTTGGGCATGTTTGCAAGGTGTATGAGTGGCGCAGCCTTAATTCCTATTACCGTAGTCAAAACAAGGTAACTTTTTTTTAATTTCCAACATTTTTTTTAGTAATTTGGAAAATATTTAAAAATAATGTTGTTAACGCCATATTATTTTGTTATTCAAGGTATGAAAGCGGTGTTTATCGTTATAAAAGCGTTGGTTCTGCTTTAAAAGAAATCTACAAAACGGAAGGTATAAAAGGTATGACCTGCGGATTGGTACCAACTTTATTCAGAGACGCGCCATTCTCCGGTTTGTACCTAATGTTCTACACCCAAAGCAAACAATTAGTCCCAGAAGAATTGCTCAACACACCATATGCGACGCCATTACACTTTACGTGTGGTGTAACTGCGGGTATTCTCGCCTCAGTTGTAACACAACCTGCTGATGTTCTTAAAACAAAAATGCAATTATACCCACATAAGTTTAACGGTATTTGGTCTGTCGCTGTTTACGTCCACAATAAACACGGCATTCAGGGATACTTCAAAGGAATGGTACCCAGACTATTACGTCGTACTTTAATGGCGTCGATGGCTTGGACCGTGTACGAATCCCTCACAAAATCCATGGGATTGAAGTGATCCCAACGCCACCTGGTTTCGATTGTTTTAATCGAAAACGTTTTGTCCTAAAATGTTACACCTCACGAATCTTATATTCGAAGAGATTGTAATCGTAATTGTGTGATGCAATTGTTTTGTTTTTAAATGTCCAAGTTTTGGAAATTACTCCAAATTAAGTGCCAGCAGCAAGATTTACCAAGAATGAAAAGAAAGAAAATCTAGCGATGTTTGAACATGCATCCATCAACAACCCAAAGAAGTCAAGGAAGCCCAGAAAAAAGGAAAAGAAGTCACTCAACTAAGACTGCCATTGTTATTTTGTTATAAATTGAGACATCCAAAGAACCAACATGGTGTGTTGGTGTTCGTCTGGAAAACGATATTTTTGTAAATGTTTTGTATATATACGTTTTTAAAGATTTTAAAATATTTATTTAAAGATTATTGTTATTTTTTGTGAGACCTGATTTAAAAACCCTTAGAACTTGGAAACCTTTTTTAGGTTTGATTGACATTATGGCAACGCCTTGCCACGATACAGTTAACAAATATATCAAAATATGAAACCTTATCGGTAATACGTATGCCAGCCAAGCAGTAAAAAGTTCGTGTGCACGTACAAACTCATTGTTTGTTGAATTTATCAGCTTGCAACTTATAACCTTTGTGTTCTGACACAATCGGCACACATATGTGGCTGATAAGGTGACCCGCATCGTACACAGGCACACCGGGTACCCGAATAACAACTTCCAGTCGTCGTTGAGGTGTTTTACCTGAAGCGACTTATTCTTACAAGACCCATCATACGTTTTTAATTTTGTTTAGTTTTTACCCATAAAAATTATTGTTAGTAACCTCAATTAATTTTGTTTAAACTGTGATCAAAACAATAGTATTATATTTATTAGTGCTTTTCAAATGTGAACCATTGATTTCTCTCAAATTGTTTATAAACTTTACAAAAAACTAAACTAAACATAAATTGATGGCACATGATGTTTAGGTAATTAATCTTTTAATCATTAGTGTGATTGTTTTTATTTTGGATGGTGCGCGTCAGTGTTAGTACGTTGGGTTGCGTATAGTGAATGTACGTTTTGTTTGAAAATAATTTAATATTTTTATTACTTTTAAAACTCATTGTTTTAAGTGTAATTAACTTTATAAACTTTCTTAACTTTTTTTTAAATTATTTGTGTTAAAATTGCAAAATTGAACATTTTTAACTCAAAAGTTTTGTATTTTGTTTGCCATATGGGGTTTTGTATGGGAGTTCAGTTAATTTTGATAATTGCGGTGATTTTTTTCTTAATTAATGAAATAAATTTTCATAAAATCAGTAAATTTCTAAGTAAATCGTCAGCGCGTAAACGCAGTTCACGAGTGCGGAGTACAAGGAGCTCATACAACAACACTTTGGTTTATTTTCAACCGAAACATTTTTAGACGTGTGCGGGGTCGGCCCAGGTCATTACATATTATTCCACACATACTCTCCTTTTAACTTTAACCTATGCCTTAACTTTCAGCTTCAACACGGCTGAACGGCATCGGGTTCGTGCACACATTCGCCATGCGTTCCATTACGCATCGAATCGCATATGGAGCGAGCCGTAAAGTACCGGTAGTCAAAAACGGTGGCGCAATCGTTCGATTCCTGCTCGTTTTCTGACCAATTGAACTCTTAAAACGACCAGAAAACATTTGTCTGTAAAAACTGTAAATAAACTACATAATCATGGTGCGGCAACTAGGTACAAGTAGTTGAGTATAACAACAATAAAAACTAGAATTTGTTTAAGTGAACAAAAAAACGATGTCCGATGAGGATCGGCAGGAGGACACGTGTGGTGTGGTGGGCAACAACTTCGACAAGGATGTGTCGCCCGATGGTGCTAATGATAGCGCGTCGTGCCGAGATGCGCTAATGATGGGTCAGCGACGCAAAGGACTCACCACAATTATTAACCAATTACGGATGCACAAAAGAGAGCCGTACGAAGAAGGTAATTTACGATTTTATTCTTCGGCTACCGTTAGCCATTTTTACTAATACGTTTTAAATATCCGCTGTTGCGGTGGATGTCGTGTGCGTTGTTTATGCCTCGATTCCTAAATGGTTCTGATAATAATTGTCAAATTAAAGTTAATTAGATCTTAAGCGCAGGTTGCGGTTTGCTGGAACCATAATGAACGCTCGTTTTTCTGTGTAATAGTCGTGATGTCCGCGCCGCGAAGCAAGCCTCCGCTCGTCTTGGCTGTGTGTTGTGGATTTATAGTAATGCACATTAAATTAAGTCATGCAAACAATATGTGAAGACGAGTACCTAGACAAGGGCAATGAGCATAATAACCGTCAGCATCTACGGTGGATGCTCGTTGACCGTATCGCTTTTGGTACGACTTCGCAACGCTACAATAATTTTGTGAGATATGGGAAAACTTTGCTTCACCGTACGCCACGCACCTGCAAATTAATTTTATGCTTGCTACTTACGATTCTTCTTTGATTTTTATAAATCATGTTTTTTATATGCTCGTTCAAAATCATGTGATATCTCGCAGCTAGAAACCGATAGATGGCGTGAGACCTTAAATCTGAAGAAGACAAACGCCATCCGCTCGTTTTAGTTACCATTTTCATTATGCTCACTACAAAAGCGATATTTTGATCCAGCGCGACGCACTCGGACTCTCGGCGACTTTTGTGCTTGATGCACGCACGACGCGAAGATCTAAAAGGTACCGCTTCTCTCATTACGCCCGATGATTCGACGGATTCCATTCAGATTTTTCTCGGACGAGCACTAATGTTATACGGAGTCGATAGGCCGATGCACAAATTCCAATTTTTGATGAAATTTAACGCATAAAGCTGTAAGACTATTAAAACAAACTTATTTTACCGTAGCTAATTGTAAATCACCAAACTAATAAACACCAAACACAAGAAATATTTTATTTTTATTTATTAAAAACAATTGCTTACACCTTGTACATTGGAAATCTGTCCAGCACAGTAGGCATATTGAAGTCGTTGATGAACTATTTACAGATAAAGATTTAAAACATCAAAGCAAAGAATGGAGAATTTTTAATTAAACAAACACAAAGCAAATATTTCGTTTATTTGTGAATTTAACGTATTAAGGAAACACCATAGAGTGAGGTGAAGGGTGAATAAATATCAAGGATTTTTAAAAATTTTAAAGACAGGTCACGGTAAAATAAATGTTCAACGGGGTATGAATGACGGCACGCGACGACCGGAAGTCCGATATCATTAATCTGTGCCTTGCTTGCCCCAGCACACATAACTCGTTCGCTGTCGCGAAGAAAACGCAACTTGTATGTAACATCAAGTGGGCATATCAGCAACAAGAATATAATTCTATCCTACCTACCTAAGTACAGCACTTAGCGTTGGGCGCTTGCGCGCCGGAAGTGTGCACTATGCACTTATGACCGACATTATGACCACCCCGCGTGTCCACTGTCTTCCTGCGAAACAAAATCCAAAGCGTTTTTTGTCAGTAAAAAACAAAATACATTTTTTTCTTTGATGCAACAGGTAATGAGCGCTGTGCGGTGAACTTAGTTAACAGTTCAAATATTCCAGAATAAACGATGCGTTGTAGACCGCTTGTAATTGACGAATAATTCGCGCGTGTGTGTCATTTATGATGTATTCTTTGCTTTGAGATGTATTGTCGACAAAGCCAGCGCGTGCCACAATTATACGCGGCGCGCTTCTTCGCGCTTCAGCCGCTTGAATTTACATTTAAAAATCCAATTAAGCTCAAATCGTTCATGCAGCATTCAAACAATTAACGGCACCGCAAACATAGTCTAGGTAACTGTAATGATCTGTTTACAGTCGAAAGTCATCCTTGGCTTCCTCCTCATTATCTCTAGTGTATAAATATATAATAGAAATAGAAGTACTTGAACTCGAATTCGCAAATCAATACTGTACGTAGTGTTTGATCAATATATCAATAGATTCAAACAGATAAACATTTCTCGCTGGGTTTTTCGTTAGGTTTTTCCTAAGTTTTGCGCATGTTCTGGGTAACACCATTAGGAAGAAGTTGCAATAAATTATTACGTGTAAATTGGCGTGACGGTTGCGCTCGACCCGCGTTACGGTTGAGGGTCAGAACGCGTCACGTACTTTTATACGGCGTACAATGTTGGAATTATTGTCCGAGCGCACAATACATGCGAGGTAGAACAACGGGCTTAACGATGATTTCGTTACGTTACGAAACTTGTCTTTGGATTTACTTCGCAGATTTAATTACTGCGCCTTATTGAAATCGGTAGTAATCAGGTGATTTATTGACCGACAATATCTCGATCAAACTACTGGATTTCTGTACCCTACGCCATCTATGAGTAGTCACCCGCTGGAAGTTTATTTCAAAATGGCGGATGTACAACGTTTTTGTAACATCTTTAGAAACTGGAATTTTTGTTGCGCGATTTTTGGTTATCAAGTCATCTAACATAAATCCAAAAGAGAACCTTTTGTGGATGATTTTTTTTTGTATAAAATGGCCCCAGTAGAACAGCATGCTATAAAAACTGCACCGGCGAGTGCAGAGGTCAATTGCGTGGGCGTAGATTTGCGCTTTCTTTATATCAGCATTGGATAGTCTTTATTTACAAATACAATGCATTGATTACGCCACGTTCGTACAGCTCGTAGAAGTTTGTGTGGTACCCGCGCGCAAACAGACATCGAGAGGAATGTGTACGAGTATGGCTGAATTCGAAATAGTATTGTTTTGTTATTGAGACCTCCATGCGCAATGGTGGGCGATGCAGAAAACCTCCGCTAAAATGCTGCATTTATTGCTCGAGAAAATGTGTACATGTTCCAATGTACCAACAATCGTTTCGTGCCAAGTTGACATAACGTTAAACGCTTTGAAGAAACGAAACAAAAGTAAAGAATAAAAAATCTTTCGAAATGTACAAGACGGTGCAAGTAATCACTTGAGTGTCGTGAGTTTATTCAATGTAATGTCCACACCAATTATTTAATAAACAATCAGAAGTTGCGGGGGAAGTTGGCGCGACCGATGCCGTCCGTGACCCATGACCCGCTCGCCCCTTAACACCACGCGGGCCGTGAGGTTGTGTTGCGGCTCATTTCCATGCACGCGGTTGTAAATCTAACAATTGATTCGAACTTTTGTTCGACGAAGTCGTGCGGCGCGCTCGGTGCACGATATCCGTCGCGGTCGTCAAATGACAACGCCTAATTGCGATGTAATGTAGACTGTGGAGGAAGTCAGTATCGAATACCTCAGAGCCATTCATTCTCTAATCTTCACTTTCCAATCAACACGAAAATATTTACACCGCGACCACTCCAGATCGTCGTTGTCTACTCCGTCTAAGCAGAGGCGAAACGTTTCAACGACAGCAGCAACGAATTTCTTGCGGTCACGACACCGCATAGGTCCCAACCCTATTTAACCTTCTCGAACCCCGTCTTCGTCACGTGACCCGCGCGTAAATACGACTCATAACCTTTCTTAATTGGGATTTTTTTCCTAGTGACTCAAGGTGAGGATACATTAGACAATCATAAAGTTCATTCTAATTATGGTAATAATAATGAGTCAAGAAATAACTGGAGTCCAGTCAAAGTCGTTAATCATTGATTTTACCGAAATTATCTAATTTCGTGCAATTAATTTTCCAATTATGATAATTGTATGCACGTTCGGACTTATTGCGGAGTAATAAATATTTTTCACCTTTCCAATTAGCCGCTTGTCGGCGGGAAGTTGATTTTTTGTCAATTCCGCCTATGATTTACAACTGGTCATCAGCGCGCAGCGGTTCTGCTTCTTCGGTCGTGCTCCTTCAGCAGAAGGCTCTCTTATCAGAGCGCGGGCAGCGGCATGTGGAGCGGATCCGGAGCGCATTAAACTCGCGAGTAAGTGAATATCCTGCAAGCTGGTGTGTGCACAGCGAGGAGAACGCATCGGAGGTTATAGTTTAGATTCGGATCGAATGAGGTCGTAAATGATAGAAGGTGACCTGCAGTTATTATGTCCGCGGCCGACCAGGTCCGGTCGCCCGGCTGCGCTCGCCGCAGCTCCACGTCTCCGACTGCGCTCGCCGCCTGCTGCCGCTCACATCCTGCTGCACGGCTAAACGGCCCGGCATGCCACTTGTTGCCCACGCTTGCACCTGCCGGCGATCGGTCCTGTTTATACGCCTTTGCCTTGTAACAACTCATATTCAGCGTATACCTCGTTCTCAAAAAAACGCGCTCGAAGCTGAAGAAGAAGTAGAGATGCTGTGCCGAGTGTTTCGAATTAGCTGCGCGCGCTACCAATGCTTAACGTTCGGCACCTGAATTTTCCACATTTTCCAAGGTGACACGGCGACATCCTGCAGGTTTAGTGTGCAGTCAACGCTTTCGTGTCCCTTGCACGTGCAATTTGGAACGGCAGCACTGGCAGCATCCTGTATATGTGTTATATTTTTTCATTTGAAATTGTATATGTATCGAGACCGGTCGTTTGCTCTTTCACTGCCATGAGCGTCCGACGCCGCTCCGCAGATGAAGATCCCGGCTCTTTGTGGTACGCGCACGCAGGCGAAGTCTCCGGCCGTGAATCTAGAACGCGCTCACCATTCGCTCCTCTCCTCTCGGCTGCTCTTGCTTGCGTTGCTATCTTTCCGTTTTCTGTTTTCTTTTTGCCCAACTTCGTCTTCGGGCGCGCATTTCTTTTCCGAGCGGCTTGCCCACGAGCGCGCGATACATTCTCGTCTCCTCTGCTTATTCATTCGATCGCCTCGGCTCTAATACAGCAATAACGAATGCATTCAATGCATGCAATAAATAACTGAAATCCAGGAGTGTCTTTTGATTAGAAACGATCCTGCAGCGCTGCTCGCGATGCGCGCGCGTCCTATCTGGCCGTCCGTGTATGCAAACTAAAGCGACTCGCGCCAACTGCCGAGTGATGTAAACCGAGCGAATGCTTGTTAACTTTTAATAGTAGAAATAAACGAGTACGCGTACCAAAAGCGGCATTCAATACAGGAAGTCTTACGATTTCCTCTTTAATTTATATGGAATTGCAAATGACGCCGAGAAAAAGATTGTTATGCGTTCGGTTCACAGTTTCAGATTCTGATTAGCAGCCAAGCGCTTAACGCTCTCAGCTCTTACTATATTTTATCAATCTATTAATGAATATGAGCGCATTGCCCGCGTTGTTAAATAAAATTTTATTGCGCCGTTTTTATCTTCATTTAATTGCTTGACAAACAGACGGCTCGTAAAACACCTCAATGAAATTTTATTCACAAAAGTTTCCCTTCAACCTTTCTGTTTCTTTATAAATTTCCGAATTTTGCAAAAATTATAAGTTTTCTTCTCCTAGTATATTCCCGACCTTGTTTGGAATGTGGCATAAACCCACCAATCAGAGTCGATTTTTTGCATTGGCGCATGCGCAGTACGCAGTTTCGCGCGCAGGTAATAAGTTGTGGAAAGTTTGACGAAATTATTGATGGAGTTTAATGAGCATAATGAGCGTAATTAAATTTAATGTCTTCATATCTGTTTTTAGAAGCAAACACAAAGACGCGATCATTGTTTTGCGTTCATGGCGCATGCTCGTTAGCTGAAAAATTAGCAACGCGAACATCGCAAAGAGTCAAACGCGAGCGCGGCGAACGAAGGAAGACTCTTCTTGTTCTTCTTCCGCGCCGACGACTCGACGTCGTGCAATCCGAGCGCTTCGTTCGCCTCGTTCGATTCGTCTTGATCGTTAGGCAAATGATGTCATCTAGATACGCAGCACGTGCATAAATTTGTAGACAAATCTAGTTCGGAATGCGGTTTGATATTTTTTCCAGCCACATGATGTATCTCGGACGCCGATACGACGAAAGCAACGCCTTGGCATTGGTCGCTTGGCGGCGAGTTCGCTCGGGCGCGCGTCTCCGCATTAACCGCGCACTTACGTGTGTACGTTCCACCGAAGAGATTTCTAAGTGACCTTTTCTTCATTAATGTGGTATAGTTGATGGCCGGAGTTGACCGGCCTAGGCGGCGATTTTTTGCTCCTCGTCGAAGCGCGTTTTTTTCTATCTTGTCTATCGGCTCTGTCGGTTCGAGCGATGAGCAGCTCGAATCGTCATCGCCACCGGGAGACTCACCGCGTATCGCGTTCTAACGTAAAGATTGCTTGCTACTAGTCGTGGAGGATGCAGCCGAAGATTTTACGCTGACCTGTAATTTTTCATTTCCGGTGCGCGCGCGCTGTTTGCATCATTTGCTTTTTAGTATGAAACTGCTGGTATTACGGCGTGATCATCAATATATAAATTACCTAACAATCAACTAAACTCGCAAGAAGTCCACTGCCCGTAGGTCAAGTTATATTACATTGTTTGCGCGCAATAATATCAAGTCATTATGTGATTAAACTTGTGTTATACGTATATTCGCATTGGCTTTTATTTTTTTTCAATATTATTTTATTCTGGTTTAGTTGCAAGTACAAAAAGTTCCAGAGAATACCAGCGACGTTCGCTTGAATTATTTGTTTTAATTTAATTGTGACGTAGACACTCTGTGTCTAGTATCTATATATAAATATGTTATTTATTTTCGGTTTTGAAAAATTCGAACAGAAGAATCTAAAAAGGTGCCGCAACAAATTTCAATTAATAGAGGCTTGGTTTGTTGTGCGGTTGATTGTTTTGATATTCCGGTTTCATTCGATTGTGATTGTCTCGAGTCGGCAACTCCCTCATCTCCACCACCTTCAGCCTGGGCCGAAACAATGCCCCACAACAATGAATAAAGATCTCTCGCTCCAACGCGAAGAGATCGTGAACATCTTTTATTACTTACTCATACTCATCGCTACCGTAGCAATTATCGCTCCATCTCGTTCCGAACGATAATCAGCAACCGGTTGAAACAAAGACGAGGACAACTTCATTCATACGCCACGCTCGCGCTCAGTGCGCGGGCCGCATGGTGCGCGGTGGTCTCCGAACACTCTTCAAGATGCGCGCAGAGGCGCGGAAGAGCCGCCTGCATTGCGTTGCGATGACCTAGCCAGCCATCAATAATTGAAATTTCGAAAAGTGAAAAGTGACTCGGTCGACAGCCAACTAACTCGCCAGCTCTGGAAGCATCCAGATCCAGTGCGTGGCTCGTACCTTCCCGGCTCCTTCTTCTTCTTCTTCGGCTCTTCTCATTTTCTCATCTGCTTTGAATGTTGAATGTTTACCGCAGGTTCAAGACTCAACCAAGTCTTGGCCAGCTACTTGAACGCGCTCGCCCGTCCAGCCGCTCCATTCTCGACGAGTCGTTTTCATCGTCCGTGTCGTCGGTCGTGGCGTGCTCTCGCTCGCCGTTCGCTCCGCAATGATCCACAATGATCGGAAGGTAGTTCGAGCACGGGACGTACGGGTTGGTCGGTCGAGGCCGCGCGCGGTTTGCCACAGCTCTTAGCTTCGCCGGGCGCGCTCCTTGGGCTGCTACTGCATAGCGTGGAGGTGCATGTGGATTGTCAAAGGCCCGGCACATGTTTCGCGGCCGCTGGCGTGCGCGCGCCCGTGTGTGAGTGCGCTCGTTGATCACCTGTTGTTTGGCCATTCGGCTGCGGACGAAACACTTTGCACCTGTGCGTCGTCGACGGCACGACGTCGCTCGCACTTTGATATCTGGTCGGGTCGAAAAAAGTGAGCGGCTCGAGAGCGGGCCCGCGCCGTGTTCGTTCGTTGTTATTAATCGAACTCGCGCCCGCGACCGCGCGCAATCATAATAAAACTGCAATAAAACTGTTCGCGCGAGTGACGAGTGAATTATGTGAATAATTGCAAAAGTGCCGCGCGTTGTGTTGTTACAAGTTGCGCCCACCGAACGATTTGTTTTGCGTGTTCTTCAAAGTTGACCATGGACACTGAAAGTCCGGTCGTGTGGCCAGCCTGGTGCTATTCAGGTTTGTTTTTAATCAACAATTGTAATTAAACATTTTGTTTATTACTCTTAAATTTAAATTTAAATATTTTCAAGCAAGCCAAGTCAAGTTAAATCAAAACAAACCTTACTAACTTATACCTAGCTTAACTTCCGACTTAAGTTATTTTTACCTTTACCATTCGCTTACCCCTACCGCGTTGACCTACGGTACCCTTCAACCCTGCTTTCTTACAACCTTACATTCTTACACCCGCTGCTTTTCACAATCCTCTTATTGCATCCATAGTGAATACATGCCTTCGAGGGGTTTACCCGCTTCTCAGAATTTTTACTCAACTCTAGCTAGAAATGAGAGCATTGTGTTCCATAAGGCTCGAAACCGATCATTCGGAAAAGGTCAAGTAATGCGGTGAATTCTCCGAAGTGCGTGCGCACTTTATTACAAATCACTCACAAACCCACAAAAACCTAAACCTAAGCAGAAACAAACAAAAGAGTAGGCAAAAACTACGAATGTCTTCATAATTTTAGAATTTTCTTCTTGATTTCTTCAATACCAAACTGTATTCTTCAATACGTTCCTGCGTGTTAGCTTTGCATAAGATTTATGCAGAGAAAAATACAACGCTTGCATGTAATTCGCTTGCCATATGTCAGCACCGTTAAAATCGACTGTAAACAGTATCATCGCAATACCCAAGATCTGCGCTACCAACTCTTCAATATTTACTACAATTTTTAATCTTCTGATATTAATATTTTAGTTTTTTATCCATGTATCCTGTTAATTTTGATAAATTTGTGGAAAAAACTCAGTTTCTGGATATTTTCATCAAACGTTTGATAGAACCAATGAGATTGTTGTTGTTGTTGACTCCTTGCGACGTATGGGCATAGAAATGTGTTCAATGAAGGGAAGGTCTCACAATAAAGTATTCTGTTGGCGTTTCCTATTTTCGTATTCAACCGGCGGTTCTGGCAAGCTTGACAATGATGACATTCGAACTTCCTACACCTCGAGTTTGTACTTACTGAAATTCTTCAGCAATAAGTTAATCGTTAATCGTAAATTAAAAATTTAAAAATGTGTTGTCTTGCGTAGCGTTGTAAAAATTGTTGGTTGAGATATCAAACAGAACCAGCCACTCACTATCTTTTACAATATGCATGGGTGCACTTTAGAGCTCGCGGGAGTTGTGTCCGAGTATGTGTTGGTGGCTTTTGCCCGGCGGAGCGCCTTGATTTGAGGTCGTTTTAACCGTAATACCGTTCGATGTGGCCAGTAGAGCCGTAAAATATGTAATTTTATACAGTTCGGAACGGTTTGCGGACGATGATGCCACTTTTCTTTGGATCCTCAATGCGAGCGCGCGATCGTAATGAAGAAATCGAATCGATTCAAAATGCGTCGGAATTTATGTCTTCATATTTGTCGAGGCGCGCGCTCGTTGCCCCCCGATGCAAATGAGGAATAAAGCGATAGACTGTTGGTTGATGAACATGGTGACAATAAAAATCTTCAATCTTCAAAAAACGCTCGCGTAGTTCTGTAAAGAAATAGAAACGAAGACTATCGAATTCGTCAACGTCGTCAACAACACATTTTACGATCGGAACGCGATGAAACTTGAGCTGCATTATTAGGCACGACATGAGAGGAGCTGGTTTGTATTCGGCCTTTAGATCGCGCCTATCAAATTTGTAATAGTAATAAATTTAAATAAATAATTCGTTTTTTGTGTTTACATCTTTCTTAGTTCTTAGTTGTAGATTGAGTTGTTTGGTGTCAAATGACTCTACTGCGACAGGAAGAAATTGCTCGAAAACTTTTACTCTTGAATTGTTTGACTTTATAAATCTACATTATTGCATTGCGTTGTTTCCTATTTCAGGCGATACGAGTATTACGAGGGAGCCTCCTAGTGAGGCTGAAGCGCCGAGCACTCCCATCTCAAAACAGCGCCGACGAGAGCGTGCTGTTACAACATCGTTAACGCCGACGGGGGACTATCATCAATCGAGTATTAATAACAATAATAACATCAATAACAACAATAATGTGAAGAATGAACGACTGAGTCCTGGCACGACGGACACATCGTCCAGATCTGTCACACCCTCGTCAGCTTCTCATCCAAATACGCCACCTGCCGAAAATTCAATGCTACAACTCACCGGCAGGAATTACAGCGATTTTATGAGAAGTTTAGCAGCGAAATATCAAAACGCGAGCCCTAACGAGTAAGTTTTGTTTACTAAAATTATTAAAAAGTGAAATTAACTAGTTTGTGGTTTAATCCTCAGATATTTCGCACGGAATGGTTTCCCTCCAGGTTTGGACTCGCGGTTTAAATCAAATTTCCCATTATTGCACCCGTCCATGGTTCAGAATGTCAAAGAAGAGATGGCGAAAAGTAAAGACCTGACGTCGTCCATGCTTCTGAATCCTTTCGCCGCATCGTCGATGTTCCCCCCGCTTTTGGACATGTCGTCCACGCAAACCTTACTAGCCATGGTGCGAACTGCCAAGGAAGCTGAACTGCAAACTCTTCTGAAAAACGTGAAGCGAAATGAAAGCTCCTCCCCGTTGGATTTGTCTGCGGCGGCGCCACCGACAAAGCGTGCGCGTTTGAAAACTCCAGTACCTAAGCGGGCGCAGTCGGAAAGTCCTAAGCCCGGCGCCGCCACCACGTTGACCTGCGCTGCTGCCAGCGGCCAGAACGGACATCATCACACCACTGCGGAGGATATCAGCAGCTGGGGCGTGGAAGATGTTTGCGCGTTTGTGGGCAGTATTGATATCTGCGCGGAGTATGTACAGGTCAGTACTATTCAAAATTTACGGACAATAATGTCGATGAAGGAGAACTTTGTGGATGAAAAGGGTGCGCGTTGAGTATACAAAGGATTGGCGGTCACGTTTGAGCGTCACGTACGCTCATCTTTACGCGCCACCGGCGTGAATAACTTTTATGTCATGTGGAGCGAGCGGGTGCGCACGGTAGGACCTCGGCGCAATGAAGACGCTGCGTTGTACATTGAATTTCGTGCTCCCATTGTGTCGCGGTCGCCGCGATTACAATTCGCGTTCGCTCGCGTTTCAAAATTGCCGCCGCGTTTTCCACGGTCGCATTGTGGTCATACCGCGAAGCATTCTAAAGGTATCGACATGGTTTGCCCAGTCCCGTATTTATTTCCTAGCAAAACTTGATAACAAAGCCCAAGACATACAACGCTTTGATAAGGAAGTGTCAATCTATAACGATGCAACTGCGTTGTACTACTTTCTGATCGAGGTTGCGACAGTACAGCAGCAAGTTTACGAACTTTACGAACTCGAATCTTCAATCTGTCGCGCTAATTGACCTAGCCATTTCACGCATCGGCGCTAATTAGAGCACACCGGCCGTTGAAAGACAGTTGGAAGTTGGTTGTTGGCAGTTGGAAGATTCAATATTGTGAATATGTTTGTTGTTGTAGCAATGTGACTTGACTAACTAAGTCGATTCCGCATTCTTTAGCGCGCACACTGTATAATTTCGCTAGTTGTCTATTTAGTTGTTGTTGTGTGGTGTGGAGTGTGGCGTTTTCGATTGTTCAACCTCGAAATGTAAATCTAAATACGAACATGGAGAAGGTTACACCGCACAAGAGAAAAAAGTACCTACATACTTCGTGAACTCGTAAATGCTTAGAAAACTTAGACCTGCGTATTTGCGCACTGATACGTATCGGCAGGAATCAATGGTGTCTCTAGCTATTTCAGAAAAAAATAACATCAAACGTAATTTATGGCAAACTTAATGCATGTTATAGTAATCAAATTGGTATTTAATTATTATCTTTATTATTCATAATGTGATTTGTTCTTCATGCATGATTATTAGTTCATTACTTATTTTTATTTTGCATTTTTAATGAGATACTATTGTTCTTGCTTAGTGATTGGAAGGCGTGAAGTGATTCTATGCAAAACGATTACCGAGTTCAAAGTGTAACGCGTTACGGCCAATGCGATAACTACGCTATTTTGATTCTTATCTTAACACAAGATAAGATGTTTAATAGTTTGCTTGGAATCTATGTGTTACGTTAAAAATGTACAAATTTGGTTATAAATCCATTTTGTTTGATAGCACAATGCAGTTTTTAACAATCATACATGATAAACTGTTATATAAAATGCCTTACTTAGAAGTATTCATTTTACGGTATTAATTTATCAATTTATTGGTGAAATTGTACCACTCAGCAGATTTTAGACAAAAATTGAGAGTGACGTAGTTTCGAAGACTTTTGATTTGAAACTTTAATAAATCATATATTGAATCAAATATTAACGGTCAAAGTGTTTTGTTAATGTTTTTCTTGTGAACATGACTACATCTCAGCAAATTTTGGGTGGTAACTCCAAAAAATGTTGATACTGTAATTGAAGAGGTCTTTTTATGTCGATGGGTTACCGGCCGAGGTGGCCGAGTGTTTAAGGCGCTGAACTGCTAATCCAATGGGCTCTGTCCGCGTAAGTTCGAATCTCATCCTCGTCGATCACCTTTTGTTATTATATATTTCGCTTAGCAGTGAGTGATTACTCACAAGATGTATAATACACTCTTCTCCTGCTGTAAGCGGCGGTGGTGACTTGTATGTTTACATGCAATTCGTCTCGTGAAATATGCGTCGGTACGCCGCGCCGCAGCCAGACGCACAATCGGACGGAAAAACTAAATTATAAAGTTAATTACGATTTTATGCACGTGCTATGCTCATTTAAATGCACGCGCGCCCGCTTTATAAAGGAAACAAGTATTTTGCTCTCGAGCGTTGCGGCGCGTATTCTTCTCGTTGAAACGATTTCAAAAACAATGCACGAAGTTCTTCCTCGCGAGTCCTCATCGCAAAGGTATAATTAAATAAAAAGGTAAAAAAAGCATCGAGCGGCGCGACGCAGAAGGCTTACGAGCAGAAGGTCCGCGAGGTTTGGTATACTAATAATTACATGCATGCCGATGGAGAATTTTTTCGTTACGCTCGGAGAGGCAAGAGGGGCCACGGTAGCAGATAGCAGGCACGCGCCCGCAGGCTCGCCTGCCCGACGCGTCCGACCGACGGTAATAACACGCTCCGTCTTGCGCTTGTGCGCATGGAAGAGACGCGGCTGGAGATCCTTCTTCGGCTTCAAGCGCTTCGCGTGATTTTCGTTTTTATTATTTGATGATCATCGCGCACGACCCGTGCCCGCTCGCCGAGACACCGGTCGTTGATGACATGCCTGCACCCGCGAAATGTGGAAGTTATCTTTTGCGATAATTTATTTCATTTGTTTAGTCATGTCAATCGATTCGAATATTTTCGGAATTTACCGTGGGTTTGAAGCAAGTAATGTTTATCAATACAAATAAGGCGTGAGTTGTTTGTGCCCTGCGCTACAATTAAAATCATCTCTCGACTGGCGTCGCGCTGCCTCCGCATTTTGATTATACTCGCGCACGAAACGTAACTCTCCTTATAATCGCATCGCTTTGATCCGTGACTTTGATCATCCGCGTCCCACGTGAAATCGGCACGCGGTTGCTTTCGGCGAGCAGATGCGATGCATGGCGACGGCGGCGGTTTGTGTTGCATCTTGAAATTGTAACATTTTGCGACGAGCGCACGTGAACTCAACGCACGTCGCGTTCTGATTTCGATTTGTTATTAGCCGATTCCGCGGCGATCCGACGATCCGGATCATAATCGAGCGCGGACTTGGAATTGATGTGCACCGGTTTTCTTACATTGACATGATATAATGCGCCACGCTCTGCATAGCTCGTAAGTACGTGCGTGCAGAGCAAATTTCTATGTAAAATCTGCCCCGCACAAAAGACGAGCGTGTAGCCAAAAGCAACCAAAGCCACATGGCGTTACGAATCGATCTGGATGAGAAGAACCTGCCAGGAGGCCATGGACCAAAAAGATATGCCTGGTGAATTAGAACCGCATCAAAACATACCGAATCATTTTGTAGCGAACGCGTGATCGATTGTATCGATGAATGGAATTGAGTTTTAACCTTTAAAAGCATAAAAACTGGAATTAAATACGGTTGCAACATATTGCGCGCCAGAAAGTGGCGACGTGAAAGTACCGAAATACGAGCTGACCACTGCTCCATTTATTAATTTCTACTTTTCGATCGTCAGGTGTTCAGGTGCAGCAGCTAACTCGCTTCTCATTCACATTCACTTGCTCGAGTGGCGTACAATAAGGCCACGGTTGACTTGATGACCATACAAATAAAGTACGTTTAAACAGGGTCACAAACTTTTTGCCCATATCACGCCGGTCCAATGTCTCGCGGGTCTCGCAGACTCCGCGCACCAACTGAACTCAGAGTTGGAACTGTACCAATGAATAATATTTTAATAAATTACAGCGAATTTCCAATCGCCATCGAGCGCGCTCCACTGATTTATTAACAAAATCTCCGGAGAGTTCTTTTGACGCTGGCGCATGAAAAAGATCACCGGAACTCTGCGGTCGGCCGCCGCGATATTGTTGACGGTCCAGTGGACGCAACAAGCTCGAATTTATATCATTACGCTGCTCCGCGGCTATGTATTTGTATTGGTCGCGCGGTGCAGCGATACTTACAAGACAAGACACGCTCTTGTAGGCAGGGTTAAATTCCTCGGACGACATCGACAAGAGAGCGGAGCGCGCGAAGCCCACGCGGCGATTATGCGTTTGTTTAATTTCGACGAAAGTTCAAACGGTCGTTTGCGACTTTCAAAACGCGCGCGCATCTCGGCGCGTTATTAATTTCGGTATCTGCGCCGCGGATACCTGTGGCAATATTATTTATGGAAGGTATTGTATAACATGTTTCTGTATCAGATTGGGCGGCGCGGTGTGCGTGCGGTTATTTGTGAGCGTTCGTACATATTGCTCCGATTGACCTGCAGCGACCGCTCCCTGACTCGCCGGTGACTCCGCGAGGTCACTTACCACAAGCCGTCTGAACCAGATCACGTCGTTCTATGCTCCTCGTCTTGCTGATGTCGGTGTGTGTGCGCCGAGCGATGGATTTTTGTTGCTGTCCACGAGGCGTTTTTTTAGTTCACCGCCCGATAAATGATTGCCAATCGCTGGCCGCGCCGCGGCTTGACCATACGCAGCGTTTTAATTAAATAAGGGCTTTGCGGATTCCCGCTAACAATTACATTATACTGGGTGTCATTTAAATCAACTGATACATCCTCCTTGCACTCGAAAAGTTTCCTAAATCTAGACTAGTATTAGCCCCTTATATGATAGTTATAAACTCACAAACAAATCAAAATATCCACGCCAAAATTTACACTTTGTTAATTGCATGTGCTAATGTATTCTTCTTTGCTCATTACAGAATTTCAAAGACCAAAGAATCGACGGCTCCGGCCTGCCGTTACTCACCGAAGACCATCTGACATCGACGATGCACATGAAGCTAGGCCCAGCACTGAAACTGCGCTCAGTGCTAGCCAAGAAGCTGGGATCCTGCAGCGTCTGTTTGCACTGCACGCACTGCCACAACGCGACCGCAAACGCATCCCTCAGCAGCACGTCGGCCACAAGTCCCGATTCCAACACAGAATCATCGGCCACCTAGCCCTCAAACAAACGTCCTCCACACCTATCATCCATCATCGTTCACTACATCACATTTTTATTTAAACATAAACATCATAATCACGCAAAACAAAACAAATCCTAAAGTGTTTAATTGAAAAAAATTAAAAAGAATTATTAAATTATATATAGTTTAGTTCAACACTTAAATTTTGTGTAAGTCATCTTCTTGTCCTATTTAATCATTATAATTGTTTGTAAATTATTTCTTTTTAAGACAATTACAACGAAAAGTTCTTGTGTTAAGATTGTTGGTCCGATACGCATTGTATATATTTTTTCTACATGAATAAGATGACTAGACTAGAAACTAGACAAAGACATTAAATAGATTTGTGCAATTTGAATGAAGAGGTAGAATTAACTGAAATACTGAAGAATTTAAAAACATCTTTGTTTTTAAAGTTAAGAAAAAAGATATTTTGTATCAATTTTCCAATAAGACGAAACTGGACTGTATGATGTCGCTTATGATATTTTGATATCATAATTTATTGCTCAATCGAATATATTATAATTTCTGTATTATTTTTATTTATTATCTAAATATTTATTGTCTTGTAAACGGCGACGGCATGGCGTTGCCTTTATTTTAGTTTTAGTTTAAGTGAAGAATTTCTACGATTTGTAATTGAAGATTTAATAATCTTGCAATAATTAAAGCATATGATCCGTCCCTGAAATTGTATTTTTCAAATTGTGTCAAAAATTAAAAAAATATTAAATTATTTCTTTATTCTTCTAACATTTAAACCAAGCGAAAGGAAAAATTGTCAAAACAACTTTTATTTTTAATCAATTATTATGTTTTTAACGTATAACTGAATACAAGCCTTAAATTAGTTAAAAACACGTCTTAGAAAACTGTGAACATTTTTTGTCTAAAGGTTGTTATTTAATGTAGGACTATATTCCACCCCAAAACCATCCCTGAAGTATTTTATTTTGCTTTGCAAAGCTAAAGAATTAAAATAAATTAAATGAAAAGTTTTTAAAGAAAAGCATAAACATGAATTATAATCTTAATATTTTTTCTTGCTGCTGTCGGAGTTAAGTTGCCCATTAAGGTTTTTAAAATAATTGGGATTACAAAGAGCTCAGGAATAAAGTTCAACTTCACTAGAAGGTTTTTAATTGCAATGAAAATAAACGTAAAGAATGCTGCAACATTTATTCACAACTATATATTCATTTATTTACTGAAACAATTTTACGAGGTGAACAGTGACAAAATAAAAATACGACAATTGTACTCTTCTGTGTTGATCTTGGTTATTAAATTACATTCATTGATGTTGTGCATCAATAAACTAACAATGTGCTAATTCAATTAGGGGTTAAACAATGTGGTTGCTTTTCAGTATAGATTTTCTTCCAATCAGTTTGTAATTGTTACAAGTTTAGTTTTGTGTTTTGATTTTAACTTGACGGTATAATGAGACATCAATATTCATTAGTAATTGGAATTAACGTTAAACTATGATATGCCGTTCTGCGTTCGATTAAAGAGGGTATAATATGGTGCGCACATGCCGGCCAGGAAAGCTTACTTCTTGAAGCAGCTGACAGGGTTGAAATAGCATTGTCGGAAGCGGCTGGCGGCGCGTTTCATTTCGGGCGAGCGCAACAAGTTCCGGTCGAAACTGAGTGGTATCTGGTTCTGGTAGTCTGCAAGACGCTGAGCGATAAGCTCCAACTGCAAGTCGGTTAACCCGTTGATCAACTGGTTGCCGTTGCCTTCCTCGTTGCTCACCTGCAACGCCACATATCAACAATCAGTGTTAGAATGCCACCTCCCTACCCCCTGGGGGCTTGCTTGTGTGCTTTGGTGTGCATTCAAGTTTGTACGATACTACGATAATGAATTTTTCCGTTGCGTTCCTCGTAGCTGTAGTGGCGGCAGCGAGGACAAGTAAATATTGAACTCCCTTTTGTGCGGTAACTTTCTGTAGAAACCCTATATCAAACACAAACAGTTCGTCGTGTGCTTCCAAGGAAGACGAAAGGAAGGGGAAAGCAGATGTAGTAGCACACTTAGGGAAAGAGCAGCTTAGGGGTGGTTTACGCCAGCGGATGCTGACGAAATTATTATCGGTCGGGAATGATTGAATGCCCGGACCTCCTGGACCGTGCCGGGAATTGCCGACTAAAAACAACCACATGCACGCAACGCCGGGGGACGGCTCGTATCATCGAAAGAAAAGAAAAGCATAGAAATCATTTCAACTAATGGTTTTTTTTACTGAATTGGTCAAAACAATGTCATGACAAACTCAACAAACCACTGAAACACTGAACAGCGTTTCCGTTTTAATTCCATTCGAAGCATCAGTTAGGCAAACAGTATCAACTCCGTGGGTCTGAATAACTGAGCATCGTGGTCGTTAGAAATGTGAGTTTAATGCGTTTTGTAATACGGGCGTCGTTGGCTTGGTCAGTGGTCGAGGACACGCAGGATTGAGGACATTGTTTGCTCGTGATTGAACAGAGGGTTAGTAAGTTCTCAAAACTATCCATGTTGTGCTCACTTATATAGTCGGTGGTTTTATTCTTAGTCACGAAAAGATGTAATGGTGCCAAAACTATACAATTCTCAGTTTTCGTATGCATGCGTGAATTAAACAGCTATCTAACATTATGTGATAAATCCTACAAACACTGGTAAGTGGATCAAACGATATAATTTAGTTTGTGATACTCGTATTGAGAGTTATAGAGAATAGAGAGAAATAATCTGGCGCGAGTGCAACATTTTGGTATTTAAAAGCACGAGACCGGGTTGAAGTAACATTTGAGACGTTTGCCCTGTCTTTTAACGGGCTGGGCACCGAAGAGCTCCGTCGATTGGGATTGGAAGAGGCGCCGCGGCAACTCGCCGACGACGCCGGTTTCGTCGCTATCCACGACGGGCCGCGCATTCCTCAGCCGCGCGTACTCTTGAGCATCGATCAGCATCTGCCAGAGGCCCAGCTTTAAGTGCGTCATCGCCTCCTGACTTAACATCGGCATTCCGGCGTCGGTAAGGTCCTAGAGTAGAGAGGTTTATATATGTCACTAACGAGCAGCGCCACAACGACACAATCAACGTTACACGCTCAATCACAACAACGGATTGTGGGTTAGTAGGCATTACAGCAACGATAACTAGGTGAAAGGAGGATGCTGGGATGTTACTTTTACTTAGGTTTTACGGGTCCAAATCATGTGTTTCAATCGCAAATGTGTGGTATGTGTGGTCTGTGCGTCGATACTAGCTGGTGAAATTGTAACGAATGTGCGAGCATTAGATAGTTGCGTTTGCATGCGAACCCACCTGGTTGGAGCCTTCCAAGTAATGCTGTTGTGGTCTACCAGCAGCGACCACTACTCCTACCAACGTCATTGTTACAAGGACGATCAAGTTGTTCATCATTTTCTGCAACAATTAACACGAAAGCACACGTTATTCCGACTTTTATTAAAGTTTTTGTTAATATTTAGAGAAAAAAGTTAAAAACGCTTCCTTTAATGGCAGGTGGGTTGCGTCTCATCAACTTCATTAAGCAGTCGATTCATCTGTTAAGTTTTCCACTTTGCATCTACCCCAGCGCCTAAAATTGCGTTTAATGGCGCAAGTTGACTAGGTTAAAATCAGGAAGGATGCTTAAAATTTATAATTGCAACTCAACCAACCTACACTCTTAAAGGGATGCCAGCTAATTTCATTTATGTTTTCCAATTAATATTTACGACGTCGGCGTGAATGCACAGTTTTCCCTCTAAGCCCCAGCAAGCAAAGACAATACCAGTCGGTGAGATGACACGATAATTACGTTCTATTGTACGCGTATTTTTAGCTCATACCGCATCGTCCAGATTACACATTCAACATGTGATGTGGACATTTCCGCTGATAAACCAATACTCGATTAAAAAACTATTCTTCATACGCGCCGCGCCGATCCAACCGCCATCAATCACATTGCAGCGCCAAATTAAAACACTAATCCTTATAATACACTTGATTGAGATTATTGAGTTATTATGTGGGACGATCACTGATAAGCGCGCGATAAACTTGCGTTATTAAATATTCGGATTGATTTATGATCCTTACAATATTCGCATAATGCATTTCTAAGAGCATCGCAACGAACGCAACGAACCGCGCCAGTCAAACAACTGCGATTTAATATGGATGAATATCAAAAAAGTCTGCAACGTCGCACGCATTGATTATAACTTTTATATTGCAAAACTTTTTTATATTTATCAATCTTATTAGGTAACATTGCGCGCATATTAACTTGGCTTTATCATTCACGCCGTGCCAGTGTTCGCACGCTCGCCCGGCGCGTTCACCATCAAACATGTCGAACAGTTAATAAATTTGACGAAGACGCGAAAAAGTGTCACTATGTGTACATAGCTCTAGGCCTACAAGAGATTTATTGAATGACGTTGTTAAACGAACGTCTCATATTTACACCGCTTTACCTTTCACAGGCGTTAACAGCGCAGCGCTGCGAAGGATTAATGCGGTGTCTTGTTTGTTCCTTAATAACGAAGACACAGGTAATAAAAACCTCGTCCACCGTGTTGCCGTAACAAAAAACCAGCGCCGACAAAAGCTTACCAATATGGTGAAACTAAGCGAAAAGCCAGCACGTCGACGTCACGTGCTTATTATGTGTGTCAAGCGCGACATTTACATTGTGACAATTTGCCCGACTCAACAAGTAACATTCAATGACTGAGCAGCTTAAAATCACCCCCAAAAATAATTAAATACAACTCAAGCTTTCAAATGTTTTGTAACCAAAAAGCACACGCACTTTCTTTCTAACCCTTTACGGCTAATAGAAAAAAAAACAGCGCTAATAAATTACATTTAGTCCAAATTTGCTGCTGTCTTTATTTTCTTTAGTCTTTTCTACTCCCCTAACTCTTAACTCTTGCTTTCTGCCTTTCTAAGAATCACGTCCCTAAAAGTGTTGCTTGTAATATTTATCACTCGCTGTGTGTTTAAATGTTGTCCTGAATTGGCTCAAAAAGACCAGACGCAAAGTTTTCGGTCGTTACGGGAATATTTATGTCTCGCATTCAATAACGTGTACCGATGGTAATAAATTAAAATGCGACATTTACGCCAACGTGAGAAAATATGCACGTGCTGATAAAATGAATCGATTTGGCTGCTGTTGCAATTAAAAACTGTAAAAACACAAAAACACGAATTATGCAAATTTGTACGTCCAACCTTGCGATTTACTTTTCCATTAGTCTCGTACGTATGTTCCGGAAACAAATTATTTATTCATGTTCCCACAGGACATTCTACGTCACGTACATTCACCTAAGTAAATCATATCATATCATATTCATGCTAATTTATTTCCACTTCATAGTCTTTGTTTTTTGAATTTAATTCCGCATTCAACAAATTAAAACTTTATCTATGTGATGTAAAGTTTGATAATAAATTGAATTTCAATAATTCCATTTTATTTGTTTTTGTTGGTAACATGCAAATATGCACAACACGTTTCAGGAACTCGACGACTAAATATCAAAATACCAAAAGGTTTTTGCTTTACGCATTTATTCGAAAACCTTTTTGAATTTAAAGTCCAAGTACATTTTATGTTTAAATACGTTTTATTATTACTCGCTTGAAAACGTGGTAAAATTCTGCGTAGTTAGATTAAAGTTGTTTTGAATTTAATTTTTCGTTATCCTTTTAGCCGCTGCAGTTTAATGTGCGTAGCTAATGAGAATGTAAATGTATTATATTAAATTTTAATAAATTGTGATTCAATAATAATCTAACCATAATGTTGATTTTTGCAATTAATACAAACAAATATGAAAATCGCGTCACTTATTCAAACAGTGAGAGTTTGATTGTGGCGAATTTTGCGTTTGGTTAATCCCCAACCGTTTTTTTTTAGATACAAAATTGTGATGTTGAGATTTTGCTGTTGTGAACTTTATTTGCATGACATCTGCATACGCGTACTTCGAACACAATCGAACTGAATGAACAGAAATTGAAACCGCGTATTTGAGTGTTGAAAAAGTGTTAAAGTATGCAAATCTGTGTGGAATTGTGGATTTTGGTTTAATTCAATTTTCACACCAGTGTCGGAAGGAAATTATCTCATACTCAAAACTGCAAAAACATGCAACATGCTGGATACGCGATAAAATATCAAGCTTTTAAATTTCCGCCTCTGTCGATTAATATCACTTAGATTTTGCTGTCGCACTGCAACTTTCCGGTGTGAAACGCAGCAACAAAAAATTGCCTGACGGCTGCTTCCGACGCTGCAATCAACGGAAACTCGCTTTTCATAGAGCGCAAACAGTAAACGATGACGGGTCGTGTGATTGAATTAAAAATCCAATATTGTTTTCCCGACTGCAGATAGATGCGTGACAATGTATGCGATAAAACATTTTTACTTAGCATTTCAGATTCACGACTTTACTCGACGTTAAATTGTCCTATTAACATTTATTCTAACAATTCTTTGATAAAATCATAAAACAGTTACGATTTTATTTTCGAAAGACATAAACGCAGACACAATCGTCCGTCGGTCAGCATTGAACGACAATTAAATTTTAATTTCGTTTCGACGCTGATATAAAAATGCAGAAGCTATTTCCATTCGCGAAAAATCTATATTTTAAATTTCCGCGTTCAAATTAAATGCCAATACCTGCTATGTCATCTTCGTCTAAACTCAATAAACTCAATTAAACACACGATTCTAATACAAAATACAACAGAAGTTTGTTTTTCAAAAATCTGTTGCTCATCGAATCATGGAAAATCATGGAAAATGATTTTAATTATTGTCGTGTTTGTTGTACGTGACTGTCGAACTATCCTGTTGCTAATATTTGATTTGTTTAATCAATACGGAGTGTTTTTAATGAAATGTCACAATGTTAACAAAGTTTAAAAATGTTAATAAATTTTTGCTTAAAAAGTGATAAAATCAAAAAAGTTTTGTGTACATGCATGAACAATTTGTAAAAATAACGTGCGCGCTTCGTCAGTTCATGTTCTTCTTGGAGTATTGAATTATTTTTTGTCAGTAAGAATTGACTGTAAAGTTGAAAAGTTTTCATGCTTATTACATTAACTTGTACAGTAGCAGACTGTTGTGCCTCGTTGTGAATAAGATTTCCTTTAGAGCCGAATTTTCGATTGCTCGATTTTCCAACGCGCTGCACGCCCATTAGTCGCGCGTGCATGATAATGGAACGCAAACACGATACACCTTTTGGGGTGATAATCTAATACGACAAACACGGAATTGCTTAATAGAGTTATCAAGTGTTTGAAAACGTTAGCAATGAAGACCGACGTTGAACTACGCAGCGGGTTTTCGGCAACAAATGTGTGCACTTGGCGGTAGTGGTGAAAAGCCACAATTGTTTATTAAACATTTCTGTTTTGTGAGACTACTTTGGAACACAATTAAGCAATACACGATGAAAAGAAGAGTTTTGTATTTTATTTAAAAAAGAAACTTACCAATAAATTGACTCTTGCGTTTCTGTGCTTTCTTCAATTATGCTTCTTTTCAGAAGATGCACTTGTTATCCAGTCGACGTTGGACTGCGGTGCGATGCGTTGCTGCAAGCTGCTGGTATGTTGCTGTTGCTGAAGATGAACTTAGAAATGACGAGTGTAAGACGAACGTTGGCGCGTTTATATTTCGTTCGCAACGAGCGTCGCGACGACGCGCAATTCAAACGTCGGCCAATTGCAGGTCGGACGCGCACATGACGTCGCCGAAATGCGTGGCCAATCGATTTCGCGGCTGATAGCAGCGCTTTCCTTCCTTCTTTTGGAAGCGCTTGCACGCGTTCCCACCGACGGACTGCGTTGGCGCAGAAATGTTTGTTAATCATCCATATCTGGCTTAACGACACATCAAATTTGGATTTTCCCGTAAAAATTTAGCACCTGAATATAAACCATAAATCAACATCGGGTATAACGTTGCATGAAATTTAATCACAAATTCAATTCTTGAGCATCACAATTATATACCATTATAATTATTTATTACCAAACTTGCACAGGAAAGAATTAAAAAGTTCGTTACAATTAAAATATTAATATTTATTACACGTGTTGTTTATGTAGTTTAAAACTCCGAGCTTTAATGGAAAATCGTGAATCGTGAAATCGAAATTGATCATGCGGCAAGTTCGCAATTTACTCAACACTATTTGTAACGTGGTAATGAAATCGAGCATAAATACTAAATTGAAGATTAAAGAGCAATTACATCCGCCAATTATACTAAACAAGGGTCGAAAACACTCGCCGCATTTCCAATAAACTAGAAATTGTTAAGTAACAAATTATATTATATTTAATTCTGCTCAAAATCAATAACACCACAAAGACACAACAGAATACTCCGAGTAAACCGAGATTTATTATTTATGAGTAGAAAGTTTGCGCGCTGCTTAAATTCAATTAGGAAAAATTAATAAAGATAAGTGCATTCTTGGAAAATCGTGTACCAAACTGCGCTTTCGAGCAATCTGGTGCTTTTAGTGTGCATAATTTCTATTTAACTTAATGACATATTATTTTGCATTAAACAAAAATTGAAGAAAAAAACCTGCAATTAAGCGTAAGTAAGAAAGCGAAAAACCGCTAAATTCGTTAAAATTCCAGTGAAGACCTTACGAAGAATATCATCTTTCTTGTGTGCCGTGCGTCATCTAATATTTTCCAAGTACGCGTTGTGATTTATGACTCCACGTGTGCGTGTGCGGCACTTTCCATTTCAAGCGGGAGGGAGGTTTGAACGCAGCTAATTGCTTTAATTTATAATTAAACCGCACGTAGATGATTTTAGTCACTCGCCAACTACATACTCGTGTTTCGTGCTTGAAAAAGCAGTCAATGCCGACCTTTTGCGCGTCCATCCGTTTGCGTCTCGGCAAATGTTAATTCGAGATATTTTGACGAAATGATTGTGACTTTGGTAACTACTTACTCGGATTGAGAATATAGAGAATCACCGACCTTCGTCGTGAGATACTCACATAGAAAGCGCTTGATTAGCTTTAAAATCTAATTAAACTTTGAAGGTCCGTCTCTTTTCCAAACGCGTCTTCATCGACAATTGCTATCGACCCAACAACGCCAACATGACAACTGTTAGGTTAGAGAAACTAAGAACTCTCTATAAAACCCGGTGCCTCCACAGTATACTTTCTTTGATATTTTTGAACACCGAATTTAAAACCCGGCGCCTCCACAAAATGTTCTGCTGTACTATAAATTTTAATGAAACTTAACCTATAAATTTATTTCCTTGTGCAATAGTTTGCAATTAATTTTAGCACGGTTATAACACCATTAAACCTATAATACTTAGTAAATGAATGGCATTGGCCTTTATATCGAAGTTTCAATACCAAAGCTTTAATAAACAATAATTTATATCTATCACAATAGCAATAATAGCCGTAAATGCAACTGTCACATAAGAAATCGATCATGCCGAACTCCTACAATTGCAATGTTCAAATTGTACGCTCAGAGTGCACGTTTCTAGGTTTATTGCGTATTAATTTAATAGCTAGTAATGCAACAAGATTTACAAACAAACGAGAAACTGTCGTTTGATAAGACAGAACTACAATAGGAAATTTCATTGGTTTCATTTTGAATCAATTTCTAGGAAATTAAATTACCTAAAAACGTTGCACAATGTTTATTTAAAGTAGAGAGCAAGAAAACTAACTATTAACAGTAATTAATAAGTGGTAATGTTTGTAGGTGCAAGGTAATTACAACTAAATCCTGTTCTGGTAAACACCCACTCGCTGCGGCCTTTGTGAGCGAGTTTAGCGCAGAATCAAGGAGTCCTCGGCTCTCATTCCTTCTGAATAATTAACGCCTGTCGCTAGTCACACAATGCTCTCGCGCTGTGAGGGGTGGGTTGTGTGCGAACAAACCATATCGTTGAAAGGAATCGCGTTTGACATTTGATCTAGGCATTTATTGGCGTTGCAGTAATGCAAGCGTGGATCTGACGTGAAGCTGTTGGTCAGCAGTGGTCAACAGGATCTCTGTGCTATTGTTTCTTGTAATAACAAAGCAGCAATTGATATACAGTGTGTTATAATTTAAACAAAATCAATAAACATTGTATCTTGTTGAAAAAGTAAAAGATTAACTAACAATGCGTTTGATAGAATTTGTATTTGTTATAAAAAATTATTATTTTATTTCGAAATTCAGTTTTACTAGTTTGGTTTGCATAGGACACTTTGTACATTCACTGAAGTGCAATAATACAAGCGTCTACTATTGGAAACCGCAAATTGTTACCGAAAACTTTGGTATTATGTTGCAAGGCTGTTGAATCTCCCGCATTAGCGTTTGGTGGGTAAAGGGTGACTACGGCGTTATTGCGACGTAGAAATCGCATTGTGGCACATATGTGTTCAAGTAGCATGTTATCACAGAAGAAGTGCATTCTGTGAAGGTTGCTAATTAGCAATTTGCGTTTGTTGGGTAACATTTACTTCAATTCAATTGAAAAACGAACAAAAAGGTAGTTTAATTCACAAAACAAATATTTGTTTCGGGGTGGAAACATGAAACGGAATGGAAATGGTTACATTTTTAAAACCCACGCAAATAGATTTGAAATAGGTCAAGTCGCATTTGATTTCAATTCACGATGTCAATTTAAATGGAATTGAGATATCAAATTGAAAATTCTTCTAGGTCAAGATTAAAATATCAGATTTGCACTTAGGTCAAGATCAATATGTAACTAATATATTTACATTAAATTACAACAATGACGTACTTATAGCACGTTCCCACTATACCAGTTTTTTTATTATTAGGATGCGTCCAAGATTAATGTATGGTTCTTTTCATGCGAAGCTAGAGTTAACTTTTACGAGGATCATTTCGTACAAACGGCCGGACGGATCACATTTTACGTCCAGCAGGACTCTCGTTCAATAACACTTCTCGGCTTCCATATTGACCCATTGTAGGTACAAACATGTACCCAGGGCCGGATTAAGATTTGTACTGCCCTGGGGCACTGAAGAAAATGCCGCCCTATGACTGAAATTTTATTATATCTCATTTTTTAAAACATTTAATCCACAAAACATCCCCGAAGTATTTTATTTTGGTCTTCAAAGTTGAGCAATTTTTTGATTTTTTGAGATTTCGTTATGGAAAATTGCTTGTATCTCCCCACCATATTATCCAATTCTCACGTTCTGATTTTTCAGTTATAGCTAAAGAGTTGCTTTTCAACGTATGACCAAATTTAATCCACAAAACATCCCCGAAGTATTTTGTTTTGGCTTCACTGCTGCACGCGCAGTTCTGCGTGAACATGTACACTAGTCAATGTGCGTTAGTAGTAGTGCGGCACTATCCTACACGATTATTTCTACAGTGCATGAAAATGAAATTATGAAACTTTGCATATTTCAGCAAGTATGGGAAATAGCCTAGTGGTTAAGAAGCCGCTTGTAAAGCCGAAGGTCTACGGTTCGATTCCTGCTTGGTCTATCTTTTTTCTCAAATAAATAACAAGCTGGTAATGCTTACTTAAAATTGAATTAAAAATTGAAACATTTTCTAAGTCCAAGTGCCCGAATTTAAAAATTTAAATTATAAAATACGTTCCTGCCAGTTTTCCCAAAATGAAAGATGTTTCTTCCCCACCAAACCGGGGTCTTATGGCAAAGAAACCTGGTGGAAAGACCGTAGTCTGCTCAAGGTGGTTGGCCCGGGAGGCCGTGCACCTCGCCTCTTCTACAATCTTAAGGGGGACCCTGTCAAAATTTTT
>JARJDS010012510.1:0-23093 GCA_030264155.1 Atheta pasadenae | reverse complement strand
CCTTCATCAACCGATGATCCCCCCACAATACTCCTCTTGAATATTTTCTGTTTGATAGCTTGTGACAAAATTACTTTTCTACTATCACTCCTGATCGCAAGCAACAAATCCAACCATGTCCATGTAACATTGTGATATTCCAACGTTGGAATGACAAGCGAAAAATCTCGAATGTCTTCAAGATTCTTCTCTTTGTTACCTTTATAAGACAGTCGCACAGGCACCTCAGGAATTTTTATATAAATAAATAATTTATTCTTTTCCGCTCGTTCCTTAAAATTAAAAAAAATGTAAAGAAAAACGTTAAGATGAAATAGGGGAACAATTACCTTCATTTTTTCAACATCATCAATGTGTACATAAAAGTTAGAATCCCTATTACGTTTCGTTTTCTTTTTGATACCCTTAACCGACACGTTATCGTCCATATCATCATTAGTTGAAGATCCCGCGCGTTGTTCCCCATCGATATTATCAGGATCTCGTTCGGGAAAACAAAACTTCAACATTGTATCGTAAAATTTCTTGGTGAGACCAATAGTTAAAGGTACAACATTGATTTCAAAATGTTCCTTAACTGATATTCCTCCTACTGGCGGCTTTTCTCGGCAGAATATTCTTACAACCCTCTAAAATTAAGATCCTTTTATTCCAATCTCATTTTTATTTTATTATTAAAAAAATTACCTTATGTTCTACCGGCATATTACTTTGAATCTCAGTGGGCAACAACACTTCTTTATAGATTTGATTGGGTAACAAGTTCGTCATTCGAACATAACCTAACTCCAACAAATGTTCAACACAATCATCACTTTTTGAATTTTTCGTATACAAAAAATTCGTTAGAATCAAATCAGCTATACCAATCTGTCCATCAGCTTCCGTCAACCTCCACTGCGCATGTTTAAAGAAGATCTCATTAGCCCTAACAATCTTTAAAGGTTTATCATTCCGCGTGGTAGAAAGACGTGAATTAGCCAACAATTGCGACTCCTTATAACAAGACAACATGACATCTAATTCTTCCGCTTGAATATTAAGAAGATTTTTACATTCATGAACACGCTGCTCCAATTCCTCCAAATCCTCAGTCAACTCTGGTGTTGTTTCATCAGCCAACGCTTTGTGAACTAAATAGGTTTCTTTTTCTAGACGTCTTAGCCGTGATAACGTTGACCGTACCTAAGTATAAAGATCCCAACCAATAAAGGACATTCCACAACTCAATTCCTCAACAAAATCTGTCAGAAAACAAAATGTAACTTACTTTAGTCTGCAAAATCAAAATTGGTTTACGTTGGTCCTCAATAGACTGCAATTGCAATTGAAACCTCATCCTCTGCAACCTTTCCAAAGCTTCCTTTCGATGTGTATCAACAAATAAAAGTAAATTATTTATAATATCTAACAACATAGCATATTGCAAGGAATTCGTTGAACAATCTAAATCGTGATGCATTAACGTAAACGCATCAACAGCACTCTGCCCAGGCCTGAAGAAAGGTTCAAAATCTTCTTGCGGTGGAGGGGGTAGTTCCCCATGAAGCGTAGCAGGATCCACAGAAATATCACCATAACCAACGTAGAAAAATTCGCATTTACAACGAGACACAATGCGTTGCAATTGCACTGGCGAATCACTATTGGGAGTAGAAGCTCCAACAGTGTCTGATACAACGGCACCCACCGATACCCCACACCCTACCATATTAGGAACTTGAGGAATCTCAGATATTACGGTGCATTCTTTTTCTTGGATGTTATCAACAGTCAACCACATAATATTCTCTGGAATGGTACAGGAACATAAGGAATATAAAATTATATTTTAAGTAGTGTGTTGCTTAAAAAATAAATTACCATTCAAATCATCATTTTCACCCCCCGCATTAACAGTTGCATAATATTGCATACACTCTAGATTACCAACCCACGTCGTTTTTGATACCAACGTACATTCCTTCCAAACCGGCCGATGAATCCGTTGCATTATCTCTGCTTTAGCAGCTGATAAAATAACATAACCCTTAGTTTCACAACCCTTAAGTAGAACTTGAGCATTCACCAAGACGACTGCAATTAAAGTTTATGATAATTTTATGATAAAAATGTTGAAAAAGCTTACTATTCCAATTTTTATGTAGTATATCATCATCCTGGCACGCTTGTGGTCCTTGCAAATGTTGCTGTCTTGTAGCTGAAGACAAATCATCACTGAAAACCACACTTTTGTTCTCAGCTTCAGCAATTAATTGTTGTAACATGGTCGCTGATTGTCCTGACTCTAATTTTTGGGCAATAGCTGAACTTCCTGAAGCTATAACTCCTCCAGGACTTGAAGTCCCGCCAGAATCTTCACTTCCGCTTGCAACGCCGCCATCTTGTGAAGTGGCACCCCCAGGTCTTCGCTTCAACGGCGTTGTAGTATTATCTTTTCTCACAGCCTTCAAAACTTCCGTAGATAAGTTCTTCTTCATTTGTTTGTTTTTCATGAAAGTATCAAATAAAGAAAACACTACATTCCTATTACTCTGCGTCCATGCGCCTTTCAAATCATACACAACCAGCCTATGAATCGGAGTATCATTCCGAGCCGAATCATCCCTAACCAACCCGGCCATTCGGTGTGGTTCCCTACCATAAGAAACCTTGGCAACGGATAAGCAATAACATTTTTCTACAGGTTGTTTAAGGTAGCCTTCGACTTCCCCTAAAGAATCATCGGATAGCAGCGCACTTTTCAACCAAATCTCACTATCAGTCAATTCAGACGTGACATAAACAATCGACCATTCAGCTTTAGGTCTGTGCACTAAACCATCATCAACTGGTAATAACGACAGGATATGTTCAGATGTAGATGCTAAATGTCCACCCAAGAGTTGCAAACCACGTTGCATGGCAAAAGACATCCAATAGCAGACTTGAAACTTATGCAACCCAAGTAACAAGTGGACTTTTTTATAATGCCTTGACAGTTGCAACTTGCGAGGTCTTACGTTGGAGAAAATCCTTCCACGTCTTGTAGGACGTGTAACTCCTTGCAGGATTAGCTTTAAATTCTCAAACCACCTCAAAGTAGAACCATACAAGCTTAACATGGGGAACTTTTCAATAAATTTCGAATTATCTACATTAACCGAAGACATACTGCCATTTCTAGGCAAATCCTGCGACGGTTTCCCTGCTTTTGTTTCTAAAGTAATCGACAAATTAACATTCTGCGACCGAAACGCTCTAAACGAATCATGCCGAGTATTGCTCGAATATTCAGGAATCTTATCCGGCGCGCACTGGATCACATTATGATGATCCCTTGGATCACCAAGTGACATCCACTCTAAACTCACCACTAATTTTAAATTTGGCAAGTGCAGTAACTGACAATCATCATATTTGGACGCAGTGCGTACAAAAATATTAAAATCGCCTTTAAACACAAACCGCCCATTGGTCCAATCCATAATGACATCATTCCAAGTCAATTCCATTTCTTCGGTTGTATTGTAAGGATCTAAAGACGCATGAAGCAACACTGTCAACTGCTGGACTTCCATTGTTAATCGTCCATGAAGTAACAATCGCATTTTGTCCCAAAACGGTAAAGGAGGTGATGGATCTCTTGATGGTTGAAAGATTTTCTCAAAGGATAAATTACACTGAGCTATAACTGGTTCCCAACATGGTCCAAACGCGTAAGAAAACGATGATATCTCGCTGTTAAAGTCATGGTAAAATTTTAAAGGTAGTAGAGAGCGCGAAATTAACGGAGAAGAAAATGGCGGTCCTAAATCGATGTAAACATCACGCTTCGCTGAAATAGCGAGAAAAAAACAGATTATTTTTCATTGGTACTTTCATTTTAGCTCATGTAGAATAATATTTTTATCTTAATTACACACGGATGCTAGTTTGAAGGTTGAACAAAAGCAAAACGCGGTTTAATTCGATTTTAATGATGTAAAAGTATAAATAAAAAGCTTAATGATTATTGGAAACAATAAAAATTATAAATAATGTACTGATATGTATCTGGTGTTGTTTTAACTTGACCAGTATAAATATAACAACAAAACATGCTTGAAAGCATTCAATATTTGTGAATAATTCGTTAAAACATCAAGTTTTTTGAGTAGTGGAGCTATGATGCTCTTAAAAGTGTTACTTTTGCAATTTTTATTGATGAGTATCACATATGCAGCTGTTATAACAACATCTACAAGGGTAAGTTGCAAAAAACGACAATTTTTCGCACAAACAGCTCAAAGAAATAGAAAAAGTACAAAGCGTACCAGCGCCGCCAGTGGTAGCTGTGTGAACTATTTTTCCTAAGACAGGTTTAACACAAGATCATACAAAGCAGATTATACGAAACCAATATAATCAATTTTGTTAATAAACAAATTTGTTTCAGGTAAAACGAGGAAGCATGCCTGATTTCTCCGACCTAATCGGTATGGTTATAGAAGGTGCAATGTCTGCAGTTGAAATCGTACAAGATCTTTTACCCATGTCAAACACAACATAACCTAACTTAACCTAACCAACAAACCGTAATAATGTAGATTAACACACAAAATAAAGCAAAACATAACTCATAACTGTTGTAACTTTTATTAAACCACACTTACCCCGTCTTGGTGCTTGTTGTTCGGCACCAACCAACATTCCAGAAATATACCATCGTTGTATCAACAAAAATGGCTGCGGAAAATCTCGTAATTGAAACTTCCATTCTTCACAACGCATTGAAACTAAGCGACACCATAATGTAGAAAACTCAAGTCCTTCTTCAGGCCAGGGTGTATCACAATCAATTTCTCTCATTACCTAATACGATTCCAAAAAATAATTATTCAAAAAGTGAAAAAGAACATAATGAAATTAATTTACCTTAACAATGTTATCCCTTCCATGAATAGTATCATCAGCTAGAATCATCAACTCCACATTATTACAAGTCCAAGCAAACAATCTCCTCCGTTGTTCTTCTTCTTTACTCAATTGTTTACTTCGCTGAATATAAATCTGCGCGTTCTTTTCCTGTAGATTCGCGTACAACTCTTCCACCTTCCCAGCAGGCAGATGCAAATGTTTCATCAACAACTGCTCGACTTTATCCGTCAATTTTTTCTTCCGCTTCAAACTCTCATGATATTCATCAACTAACAACTCGAAATTATCCCGTAACTTAATCTCAAACGGATCGTCCGATATTTCAAACACAAACTCCTTGATATTGATCAATAAATCCCTAGGCAACTTACCCCCACTACTTTTATCAGTTTTACCACTTTTATGAACGGATTTCAACCATTTTACTAACGAAATAAAATCATTATTAACCGCATCAGCAAAATGATGTTCATTAGGAAAAATCGCTTTGAACGAAGCGATTTCCAATATCTGCGGATCATTCCAATCCCTAACAAAAGTCTCCGTATCCAATCTTTCTGCTTTAATCAACGCTAATGACTCTACATTACTAACTGGTTGCAGGAAAATACCACTGAACGTAAAAATTAATGAATTATCAACGAAAATCGTGAATTGTGAATTGGATAGTGTGATTTTCGGTTTTTTATCTTTGCGATCCTTTTGTTCAAGGTCCGAACTTAGATAATTCATTGTCATTTCATCGAATGACAACTTAATACTGTGATTGTTTGAAATTTTAATATCAACATTAAAATTCCCTAAGATCTCAAGCGCAAAATTCGTTTTTTTGTTCACAACTTTCTGCTCAGTCAAAACTAAAGACTTTTCTTGGGAAAACAACTCAAGGAATTCTTTAATATCCCGAATTAAATATAAAAGTTTCAAGTGTGAGTTTGGACACCATTGAATTTGGATTTGGTTTAAAAGATTTAAATGAATATCAGTTGTTGTGAGTTGTTTCACGCGTTCAGAGTGAACTTGCACGCGAATTATCTGCGCGTACAGTTTGTAATCTTTAATATCTTCACATTTCTGACACGTGTAGTACGCATGGGATATTTTCGCCAAAGATATCTTACATTCTTCGAGTTGGATAGTCGATGCATGTGATGAGTGAACTTCGTGGTCGAATTTTATGGTATCAAGACGTAACGCGAGATATTCTAAAAAATATCAATATTTTGAGTTAAAGCCAAAAAAACAAATAACACTAGCGCCGCCGGTGGTGGCTGAGAGTACTTACCATTGTCACTTTCAGCCGAAATGAAAAAACAATTTACTTGATGTAAATTAACTTGTAAGTTAACTTGCACATTTTTATCCATATCTTGTTTATCAATTTTATGATCTTTAATAATTTTTTGTTTTTTGTTGCTATCATACTGTTTGAAAGCTTTCAGCGCCAAAACTGTGTATTCCGCCAAAGTATTCGACCATTCTAATTGTAGTCCATCAATAATACTATGAACTTTTATTAATTTCCCATTACCACAAAGTTTATTAACATCCTCACCAGACTCCGAATCAACACCGACTTCGTAGTGAATCAACGCCATGTGAAGATAAAGCGGCGTGAACCAAAAGTGCATTTTTTTCGAAATGTGCGCATCCTGTGCGCAATCTTTAAAACTCCAGCAGAGACTTTCGACTAATAATTCAGTTTGAAAAACTCTATCACCAAAAAATGTAGTGTTAGTTTTACCTCCTGAATTATTAGAATCGCGGGTTTTAAAGTTTTTAGCGACGGAATTATCATCTGAAGTTTGGTTTAAAATAAATTTAATTAAATTAACACCAACAGAAGATATATAATCATTATTATCGTCGCTGAAGCGGATTAAACCTGTTACGCTTAATAATTCCGCGCAACCGTTAATAACGTATTGTTGCAAAAACTTTTCAAACGGATTTTTCGTTGGGGTTTGAAAAGTTTCAGGTGTTGAAACGGGAGTTCTGGAGGCTGTCGATGTTAATCGTTGCTTTTGGAGGAAATGGGTGGACAACCATGCGTAAATTGTTTCATGGTCATAAGCAACATTTAATGTATTTAGAAATAAATATAAATCAACAATAAAATTGTCGACCTAGAAGAAAAATTGACATTTTAATATAGGCAACCCAACATACACCAAGTTTTCATGTATAAACCAACAGCGCTAAAGTAGCTTTACGTTAGAAGTTATGCAACCCAACAAACACCAAATTTTAAAAGTTTGCGAACACAAAAAAAACTTGTGTGAAAAATGTGAAACAAAAGCGCAGCACTTAAAGAAATTACTTACTTTGGCATCTAGTTTTATCCGTTTTAATAAAACAAGTTGCTCCCGACTGTTTCTTACCACTAAATCGTCGATGACAAACGACGATAACATGTGAGGAAGTGTTGTGTTACCCGTCGCAGATGTTGTAGCACCATAAAATCGATAGTTACACAAAAAATTACTTAACGTAGCCGCAAAATCGCTATGCCCAAATTTGCGCACCCCCCGCAGTGATGTGTTGTCGATACGCATTACAAAATTCTGCGTGTTGCAAATAAATATTTTTAGGTTATGATTTTGTACAAGTTTACAATTTTGAACGAATTGATACTTACTTTCGGTATAATAGGCGCAAATCTTGCAAAGATCTCACCATAATCAACAATTTCTTCTTTACATTGTAGTTTCTGCTTGATCTTAGCAAGTTTTTGTGTTTTTTGTGTTGTTGAAGTCTTTTGCACCATTCGATAAAAGCCTTCAGTGACTGTTGCACTTGTTTGCCATATACCTATAGATAATTTCTATAAAAAGTCCACAAGATTAAGTTTAACATAATAATTTATAAGCTGTGCTTAAATTTTACCTCAAATGATAGGGAGCCTTGAGCGATTAACGTCGCTTCCGTCGTGATTGCAAACCGAATCTCAGCGAGAGAATCCTTGTCTAATATTTTGGCACTGTCACTAATTTTTGTAGGAGTTTCAGAAGAATCTAAAACACGAACTGAGGCTTCTAATAAATTAACGTTGACCAGCAACGTTTGTGAGTTTTGAACTATGGAACCGTCCAAATGAAGTTCTTTTGCGTCGGCGTAGAGACAAACATTTTGAAAGTTATCGAAATCTTCATTTTTCTTTGTCACGGGATGAGATGAATCTTTAAAGACGACTAATGCTGATATGTTGTAGACGTGGACAGCCATGAACTTAAATTTTAAGAGATAACAAATATAATATTAACCGAAATTTAAAAAAAACACAAACAAATTTGCGAAAAAGTGATACAAGTTCAAACGTTCGCCATTTTGTTATGTGAGGTCCGATCGGTTTGAAATTTTAAACACATCAAAAATAAGAATCTATTTACACCCTGTGCAAATATCAAGATGAACGCATAATTTGTATATAAGTTACACCCAAAAACATTAAGCATTGTGTTTTTTTTTGTAAGTTACCTGTGCAAATGTTGGCAATGAAGCTGGTATCTTTGCATTCCTGTAATCCACCTTTTCCTCAGATGTTTCCACACCTTCTGATTCATTTCCACCATCTTTTTTTTGTACACTGTAGATAATACTAACATCTTGAGTGACTAATGTAACCAATTTTTTTACTTCCGCATTAATAAAACTGCTATTAAGCCCAATTTCTTTAATATTCTGTTCAATTACAACCAAAAAATGATTAGTATCTCAATAACTATAAAGTACCTTAAAAGTTTAGGAAAGTTTAGTAATCCTTACCACTTTTATTCCATTTTTAATGTACTCAACATCATACAATTTTAAATAAATAATTACAAAACGTCCGATTTTCACTCTTGCATTAAACTTTTTACTCAAAATCAAAGAAATAACAATAGGTAGAATCCTAGAATAACAAAATAATGTAATTAGATACTTATAAGTTGTAGAATTGTGTAAGTTTTGTAAATATTTATCAATATTTACCAAAACTTTTAGGTTAAAATTCAGCTTACCAAGTTACTGACACTACTAACGCAACCACAAAAGTGATAAAACCCAAGACAAACATATTACAAACTATTTCCGAGGGTAAATTGTTGATCAAACATTATTTACATATTGTTAATTACTTAGAAATCAATCATTTCAATTGATTTAGTTGAATCACAGCTGATTGAACGCTGAATAATAGTGACGTGAGTGACATCTAGCGGTACTTTATGGAACGTATTAAGATCATATATATCAAATTTATAAATACAAAGTTTAAAATGTCAAAAAGTTGAGATAAAAGTTTGAAATTTGAAATTAAATTAATTATTTATTAAGTTGACATTGTCAACGTCACCAAATTGTTAGTCTTTAAATTCTTAGTATTCATAAACTCACATTTTCATATCAAATATGCGGAATTTTGTAAAAACACCAAAAATACGAATCAGACACCTGTGAAACGAAAGAAAATGACCCAAAACGATTCAAAGCACATGAATATCCTCGATTTACCTCAGCATTTGATTGAAAACATCTTTTTGTACTTGGGATACAGAGAGTTAGATACATTGCGATGTGTTTGTCGTGAATTTCATATGATTGGCATTTCTTGTATGAAATCCGGCATTGAACATGTGCTCACTGTTCTTGCTGAAAAGATGGCTGTCTTAGAAGCGGAGTTATCTGAAGCACACCCTTGTTTAGAGCATAAAATTACTCTCAATCAAACGTTTACTACACTGAAATTGCTTCGAATGCACGTGTTTTCTTTGTACGTTTTGAGGAGACATTTTTTGTTGCCTAAATGTCTTTTTACGCCGTTTGGGACCATTTTGGATAATATTGCAATGCATTTGCAGCAGGTAATAGGAGTTTAATTAACTTTGTTTGAGTTATCATTGAAATATTACGAAAAACATTAATTATTTAAAAAAATATCAATGCTAAACAATATACGTTAGTTTAACGTCCGCCATTTTGACATTTTTGATCCAAACACGTCCAAATTTACTAAACGCTTTAAACATATAGTTATTTATACCCTGTGTAAATATCAAATAAAAATATTAATTATTGTGAAAGTTATTAACAATAAACTAAGAAAAAACATAAAAACGTACAGAAAAATTTGAAAGTTTTTGGTGTAACGTCCGCCATTTTGTGATTTATGGTCCAAACACGTCCAAATTTCGTAAACATTTTAAACATAATGTTATTTATACCCTGTAGAAATATCAAATTAAAATATTAATTATTGTTAAAGTTATTAACAATAAACTAAGAAAAAACACAAAAACGTACAGAAAAATTTGAAAATTTTTGGTGTAACGTCCGCCATTTTGTTATTTTTTGACCAATCACGTCCAAACTTCCTAAACACTTTAATCATTAAGTTATTTATATATTGTGTAAATATCAACTAATAATATTAATTATTGTGAAAGTTATTAACAATAAACTAAGAAAAAACACAAAATTTAGTAAAACTTGTAATTTCATGGTTTTTCGTCCGCCATTTTGTTATTTTTGATCCGATCTTTATAAAATTTAGTACACATCTCAATTATAAACTTATTTACATTATCTATAAATTTCTAACCGAAATATTAAGTATTTTTCAAGTTATAACCAAAAATATAACCCTAATGTTTTTAATTTTTGTAACAGATGAAAGTAAGTAATTGCTTGTCATGGCTGCAACACTGTTTAAGTTTACAAAGTATCATATCACGTTTTAACATTTACAATGGCAACATCACCGGAAACTTAGTATATCCATTTGGTGTTCATGTGATGGACATCTTGGACGTCCTAACTGGCATCAACTACGACATAAAATGTATTTATAATTTTAAAGAAAACAGTTGCACTGTTTTTGCTTACTACTACACCGAAAATATAAGAGTAAGTTCAAAGACTAATCAATAACTAATCTTAAAAATTGTTGGACGTAAAACCCATAAATTTTTTACAGTTTTTGACTTATATGCCGGATATAAACTTTATAAAAGATTGTCAAGATCGCTATCTGACCCAAGAAGAACGTACCAGCATCCTAAAATACCTACTAGCCCTCGTCAACCTCTATAATGGCCTGCATGGCAAGAAAGAAGAATACGACCGTGAAATGGAATTCGCCTACAATGGCAATCGATACAAGAAGTGCAAAATCCGGAAACAAGCAATGGAAACTCACAATTACCGAACAGTCACAAAACGCGAATATATTTCAAATACTTCCATCTTAGAAGTGTATATAAGTCGAGCAACTGAGCAAAAGGCGTTGCTTGGGTGTCGCGTTGAATTGATTTGTCCGATGCACATGGCGCCGTTCAAAATCTCCAAAAGTTTAGAGCTTTTGAAGCGAGATTTATACTTAAACAATTCAACTGTTTTCACATACGACGACGAGGAGAACAACACAAACACACCAAACGTCACTTACGCTGTAGATATTAATTTGAAGTTTATTGTAAAGCATAAAATGCAAGAACTGTTTGATATTTCGATTAAAGATATTGATTGCTAAAGATTTTTATTCAAAACTTTTTTTTGACAGCAAAGCAAAGCAAATTTGGGTAGGCAACCCAAACAACTTTGCACAAAATAAAAACTAGATTTACTCTAAACAAAGGTATTAAATTAGATTTTAAAAAAGGAATTTTGTATTATTTATAACGCGCTGGTAAAGTATGTTTTAAAGCACTTTATGGCCTTTTTGCATGTAAAAATAATAGAAAAATCATTGATGATTTGAAAATTTGTTACATAAAGCGCCCTCTGGTGTTGTAGTTAAGTTCGGTTAAACTCGGGTACCGGAAGTTGCCGACTTTGACCGATCGTGTCGATCTTTTTCGAGTCAGCCATCTTGTCTGATTGACGTCTCTTTCTTTGACGCTTTTCGGTACGCGTTACAAGTCCGCAAAATAAACGAAAATGGGTCGTATGCACGCACCAGGGTAAGTAAAAATCACCACCAAATGCATAACGAATATTCGTAATTAATAACTAGCGTAATTTAACGTTTAATTTATTAATAATTTAGGTCTAAATAGTGTTTACAACTTCGATCAATTTCGAGGTTATGTCACCGCGTGTTTTGTGTTAAATCTTCCACATGTTACGATTTTACAGAACAATAAGCTAATTTTTTTGGTGCTATTGTGTGTTTTAGAAAGGGTATTGCCCAATCGGCTCTGCCTTACCGCCGCACAGTTCCCACATGGCTTAAATTGAGTGCTGATGAGGTGATTGAACACATCAAGAAGTTGGGCAAGAAGGGGTTGACCCCATCCCAAATTGGTGTTATTCTTAGGGATTCCTATGGTGTTGCTCAAGTGCGTTTTGTCACTGGCAATAAAATTTTGCGCCTGATGAAGGCTAAAGGTTTGGCACCTGATTTACCAGAGGATTTGTACTACTTGATCAAGAAAGCTGTAGCCATTCGTAAGCATTTGGAGCGTAACAGGAAGGACAGAGATAGCAAATTCCGCTTGATTTTGGTTGAGTCCAGAATCCACCGTTTGGCGAGATATTACAAAACTAAGGCTGTTTTGGCACCAAACTGGAAATACGAATCAAGCACAGCATCTGCTCTTGTGGCTTAAATTGTAATTATTTTCTAAGAAATTATCAATAAAAACAGCTTATTGGTTATGTTATGTTTTATTTTGTTTAATTTATATTACATACTGCCTAAAGTTTTTAGTTATTAGTTAAAAACAAGAAAAAAAATTTTTTTTAAAGTTTTTAGGTTAGAATAAACACAAATGGTAAAAATTAATATTATGTCGCGAAAACGAAGTGAAACTTTTTAAAATATTGATTAAAATGTAGGTAATCTATGTCTTTATTGATTACTAATCAGTATACACTTTAACGTTGGTTATTAATTAGAAAACGCAAAAATTTACGGTAATTCGTTGAAAACAATGTCAATTTACAATTTTTTGACAGCGCGATCTACGCATGCGCCGTTTTTTAACATTTAACAACAAAAAAACGTTATTAGCAACAAAATCTAACAAACAAAACTAAAAATGCACGTAATATAATAAACAGAACGAAATTATACACGAGAAACAAATAAATTCCTCGTAAATCTAATAAATGTAATAAATATTAAAACTAAAACATTGTATGCAACCCACAATACATCAACATTTCTGTAAATCCCCAATTTTTCAAAGTCCAACGCACTTAGATTAGAAAAAAACACTTATCAATTGATTAGTACTGTATATTTGCATGTGTTACAACGTTTCAAGGGTTTTCAAGTACCAATTGTTTAAATTTTATTTTAAATGTATTAACAAATTAAATTTTATCACACCCCGCTGTCACTGTCGGGAACTAAACACTCGAAATCTTTTAATTATAACAAATATTGATTATACAAAAAAATAAATCCTAAAGTATCTGTATTATATTTATTGATATCACTAAATACGATGGATTTTTGGGATTGTAGATTTTTAATCCAAAAGTTTCTTATCGTACAAAAATTCTCCCAAAGTACCATGTTGGGTCTTCATCTTGTTCAAGGTTGAAATCCTGCCGGCCAACTCGCGTTCGCCCTTGTACTGCTCCTCCAGGAACTCACCAGTGAGGTAATCAACTAAATGGTAATCATTAACATCATCACTCTTCTCACAGACTTCAATCAACTTGCGGATCTTGTTGGTGACTTGGACTTCGAGTGCCAAAGCGTCTTTCAAAGCAGAGAGACCGTCGTCCCATTCACGTTTCGCTGGTGGGTACTGTAAACAATTAAATTCATAATTAAACATTGACCTAATTCCCAAAAGTTTTGAGTTTAAGTTGAAAAACTTACGTTGTGTTTGATCAAAGTGCTAACGTCCTTGGTGAGTTCACCACGCATGAGAAGATAAGAAATCAACTTCATTGCATGTTCCCTTTCCTCAGTAGCTGAGTGCATGAACATTTTACCAAAACCAGGACGGTTGATTGAGTCCCTCAAGAAGTGAGCACCCATTGCCATGTATTGAATGGAAGCCTTGAGCTCTTCTTCAACTTGTTGTCTGGTTGCGGCGGTGCAACCGGCTGTCATGTTCGCGAAACTATTGTAGTCACGTGAATCTACGGTAAAACCGCCTGAAACACACAAAAATTCCGGTTAAAATCAATCAAAACGTTAAATTTGTAATAAAATGTAAGAAAAACAAAATGGTTGCGATTTACAGCGTTGCGATTGGTTGAATCTGACGGAAGAAAACAAAACACTAACGAACACAAACAAAAACATTTGGTTATCATTATATCCTCCCAGCAGAACAAAAAAAAACTAAAAAACTAAACACGAATTACTTACATTTCAAGCCATTTGTAGTGGCGACCGCAATGGCGCACAAAATTCCCACAAAAATCACCTTCATGTTGATCTCTTTGGATTTAAGATGACTGGATGTTCAGCAAACGATTGTTATCACACTAATGGATAAATGTGTAAATTTCTAGCTTTGTATCTGTCGTGTCGTCTGCCTTTACACGCACTGGTGCAGAAGGAGACTATCAAGCGCTCTATATGAATTGTACGACTGAAAAGCTTTTCGTATGTGCGCATTAATAAATAATAGCCATTGCCAGCAAACACATACATATACATTCGAGTGCACACATATGTATTCTGCCCCTCCAGAGAGATACAAAGTACAAGGGGTTATCATTGGTATTGTCGTTTTGCGTTGCTTTGTGTCGAACAATATCGATATGTGTTGGTTGGTTGCATTACATTTCTATTTTGTTCAAGTGGAATCGTATTGTTTTATTATGTGTACTTAGTTAATGTACGCAATGAAATGTTTATCGGTTTCATGAAATTTGTCATGTACTACAGATAAATCTTTCGTGGTCATTGGAATTACGATTAATCGGTAATTATTATAATGAACTTTAAGTTTTGAGGATTAAAATGTTAAAAGTTGGGATTGAATGGAAGTTTTTTTCAAGTTTTGTGTAGATTAGAATTTGTGTAGGGCCGCCATTTTGTTATATTTTGACAGATGAATTGTTAAAGTACATGTCTGACCACGTGGTTGGTGGGTAGTAGTGGGGATATTGTGGAAAACTTAAAAAATTGCAGACTAATCTTTCAAAAACGAAAATATTGATTTTTTACCTAAAACAACAAAAAACTGCTATTTCCAGAAAGAATTTGAAATATATATCTAAACAAAAGTCTTTCAGTATTAAATTAGCTATCTTTTATCTTCATAACATTTTTTGATAGAACGCACCAATTTTGGTAGAATTACAAAAAACTGAACTAAGTTCCACTTAAAAAGTAATTCTCGCCTCGATTTTTGAAGGAAAAACACCAAAAACTAATATTTCTAATAAAAATATCAAAAAATAGTTATAATAAAAGTTATTCCTAATAAAATAACCTACAATTTATCTTAGTAACATTTTGTGCCACCACGCACCGTTTCTAACATAACCCCAAAAGTTTAGAACCAAACAAACCGAACTAAAAAACCACACCGTGATTTTTGTTACTAAAACCCAAAAAACTAACATTTCTAATAAAAATATCAAAAAATTCTCTTAACAAAAGTTATTCCTAATGAAATAACCTACAATTTATCTTAGTAACATTTTTTGACAGCACGCACCGTTTCTAACATAACCCCAAAAGTTTAGAACCAAACAAACCGAACTAAAAAACCACACCGTCATTTTTGTTACTAAAACCCAAAAAACTAACATTTCTAATAAAAATATCAAAAAATTCTTTTAACAAAAGTTATTCCAAATGAAATAACCTCAAATTTAGTGCCATAATATTTTTACTAGAACGCACCCATTTTGCGAAACGTCAAAAATCAAGGTCATTGCAAGAATAAAATTCTAGAAAATAATTTTCAGACTTTGTTTACATAATAATTAATTGTTCATAATTACTTTTATCATGATATACGTGTCTAATGTCGAGTAAAATCGTGACAATTATATTCCACTTGTGTAAAATGGTTGTCGGCCTAGTGACTCACACCACCATCTGGTTTGTAATGGCGTCAATACCAAACAGCAACAAAATGGCGTGACTTGCCATAGCTGCTGCTCATGCTCAGTCGGTCTTTGTTCGGCGGCAATTGCGTTGTACTTTAGCTGCGCATGCCCCCCCAGACCGGTTATCTCTTTCCGACCCGCCTGTTTTTATATACGGCAACCAAAACAATTCCATTTATTCGTGATTACGCTAGCGAGATACTAGGTACGTGCAAGTAACTTGTCACAAATATATCCACCACGATCGCCATAGCGAACAAATCAAAACCACACCACATCAAACTTGTGCCTTAGATAACAATTAATAGTCTAACAGTGTTTTGTTACCTTGAATTTTGTAGGGATCACGGTAAACATGAAGTCTTCAATCGCTTTCTGCGTCCTCATCGCCGTCGCCTTCGTCGCGGCCGAAAACACCATCGCCGACAGTTCTCAGGCAGATGATCCATTCTGTTATTCAGATGTGAACGCTGCTTGCTCAAGTAAAACCAACGCCAAAGGTGCCAAAGGTAAATTATGATTTTGATTATAAATAGATTTAATGTACTGCGTTGTATGAAACAACATGGCGCTGGAAACAGCAACTCATGATAAACTAAAAAAACAAAACACAAACAGTTTGTTTTTTCAACGCACCAAACCACACCAAACATAAAATCTAGTTGTCTGTGCATAGTTCATTTGTTTTTTTTTGTTTACAGAAAAACCAGTATGCAATTCCCGTTTCGGTGCGATGACAAAAGACGAAACGGTCGTGCACATCTTGCGAGACCTTCAGAAGTACGTCAATACCCACATTACACGTTCCTACGAATATTTGATGATGGCTACTCATTACGCTAACTTTGAAATGAATCGTCCCGGTTTTGAGAAATTATTCCGTGGACTCGCCGACGAAAAATGGAACGCCGCTATTGAACTCATCGAGTACATTACCAAACGTGGTGGTGAGATGGACTTTGATCAATTCAACGACCTCGGCGCTGAACCAAATCCTGTCAGTGCTTACGAACTCTACGAATTGCAGAGCGTCGCCAAGGCTTTGGACATTGAGAAGAAACTCACCAAAGAAGCCAATACGATCCACCATGAAGTGTTGAGCAAGAATAAGTCAGTACATGATTCTGAGATGTCGCATTACATTGAAGAAGCTTTTACTGAGAAGCAAGCTGAGACCATTCGTAAACTTTCTGGTTATGCTACTGATTTGACTGGTTTGTTGAGCAGCAACAACGATGCTTCTTTGGCGTTGTATTTGTTTGATGAATACTTGCAGAAACAGTAATATTTTTGGAAATACATAAACAAGATTTATTATTAAACGTTTTTTTTGTAACATTTATTTACGTTAATTTACTTACTTTGTAAAATGTCGAAAGTTACGTTGATGGATTATGAGTACTTGTGATACAATTAAAAATTTCTATTATCAGTCACACTGTGTTAGATATGGCTGTACATAACAATGTGAACACTTGAACACGTTATTTCTATTTGATAAATAAAACAGATTTAAGGAAGTTGTTACTTTGTTACTGAGTTATTTTAAGGACTTTGTTTTTTTTCGTTTTAGAGCATTTTTTTTGTTTAGGTGTTTCCTGGTGTTTGAATTTTATCATTTTGAACTTTATCCTAACCTAGATATAGGAGTTTGGAGGGTTTTTTGAGGTTAGAGCGTTGTTAGAGGTTTGCGGCTCATTTGTTTCAAGTATTATTGCTTTTATTCTGTTTTTTTTCATACAAAACCATAAAAAACTTGCATTTGTTAATAAACTTTTCAAAAATTGTTTATACTAATTTGATAGATGGCGTTACTTTCTTGTAAATCGTAATAATATAACAAGGAACTACTTTAAAAAACAAGTTTTTATTTGTTATTTTTGTATAAAACCTATAAAAACTAAGAATATAAATATAAATATCAAAAATTGTTTAAATAAATGTTCTAGAGAATTTAATGGGCTACAATTTATCTTAATAACATTTTTTGATAAAACGCACCAATTTGTTAAAAATTCCAAAATAATAAACACTTTCAAAGATAATCCGCAACTTTTAACATGATATTCAACACAAAAACGTCAAAAACTGTCATTTAAAGTGGGAATTTAAAAAAATGTTTATAACAAAAGTTGTAGACAATAAACTAATAAACATTTTATCCTAATAACTTTTTTTGATAGATGGCGTTACTTTCTTGTAAATAGCAAAAATGTAACAACGTGCTACTTTAAAACACAAGTTTTTGTTTGTTTCTTTGTATAAAACCTTAAAAAACTATTGTTATAAATAAAAATATCAAAAAATGTTTATAACAAAAGTTATAGCCAATGAACCAATTAACAAATTACCTCAGTAAAGTTTTTGCTAAACACAATCAGTTTTCTTAAAAAGCGTCAATTATAAAGAAAATTAAATAATAACAAAAAAATTAATTATGTTTGTTTTCTCTATTCAAATAAATATTTATTGATTTTTAAACATTGCACACATAAATTAATATCATTACACCACAACATAACCAATTTTCGTTGAATTTTAAGGTTAAATTGAGGTTAAAGCTTAAAAACATAACCAAACTAATCCAGAACACTATACTTCCATAACAATCCATCAAAATGATACAACGCCACCATAATATCAATCTCAGTCATCATCTGCGACAACATATTGACATACCTAGCCAAATTACCAACAATTTTCCGGTGTGGTCTCACATAAGCCGACTGCAAATACATACAAGTCTGAATATCATGCCCATTACTACCAACCGCAATCAAATGCAAATCATCAGCCGCAATTGCAATCTGTTTTTCAATATCAGTAGCAAAAGCTAAACTAGGCAACTCTCTAAGTTCATAACCATCCGGACTTCCGGTGTATTCACCATCATCACCACCACTGGTGGTGGTAGCTCCAGTTCCGGTTCCGCCAGTAGTATCAGTATCACCATCATTAACAGGCCCATCAATCAAATCAGTCAACATACTGTGAATGGACGAGTCGTGTTCACCGGATTCCTCTTCGCAAGTGCAAGGACAAGGTGGGGGTGGCGATGAGAAATCCATGACACCACCACGTTCAGTGATGTAACTAATGGTGTATTTCGCAAGATTCCATTTGTAGTCAGACAATTCGCGGTATAGTTTAGCGAAGCCTTTACGATTTACAAGATAGTTGGCGTTTTGGATGTAGAGGGCGAGGTATTCGTAACTGTGACGCATTACATTACGTACCATTTGGGAGAATTTGACAGCCATTGGGTCGAAATTACCATAGGACGACTTACATATGATTTGATCTAGAAAAAAACATTTAAGTTTTGGTTATAATTGTTTTTAAAAATTTTAATTTTTGGTTTTTAGGTTATTTTGGGTTAGGTTTGGTTAGGTTTGGTTAGGTTATGGTTAGGTTTGGTTACGTTTATTTAGGTTAGGTTAGAAAAGTGGGAATACTTACTTTGGTTTGCGGCGCATGTGCCTTCAACTTCAGCATAACAATAATCGCTAGCGTCACCGGAATGTGCGCCACCTGGTGGTGTTGAGGTGGTACCATTGTTGCCGTTGTTGCCATTATTACTATTGTTTCCTGTGTTTCCGGCGTTGCCGTTATTGCCATTATTACCGTTGTTTCCATTGTTGCCATTATTGCCATTATTACCGTTGTTACCGTTATTTCCGTTATTGCCATTATTACCATTGTTTCCTGTGTTTCCAGTGTTGCCGTTATTGCCGTTGTTGCCATTGTTGCCGTTGTTGCCATTATTTCCATTGTTGCCATTATTGCCATTATTACCGTTATTGCCATTGTTACCGTTGTTTCCATTATTTCCGTTATTGCCATTATTACCATTGTTTCCTGTGTTTCCGGTGTTGCCGTTATTACCGTTATTGCCATTGTTACCGTTGTTGCCATTGTTACCGTTGTTGCCATTATTTCCATTGTTTCCGTTGTTACCATTGTTGCCATTGTTCCCGTTATTGTTGTTACCATTGTTGCCATTATTACCATTGTTTCCTGTGTTTCCGGTGTTGCCGTTATTACCGTTGTTGACATTGTTACCGTTGTTGCCATTATTTCCATTGTTTCCGGTGTTGCCATTATTTCCGTTGTTGCCGTTATTGCCGGTATTACCATTATTTCCGTTGTTACCATTGTTGCCATTATTACCATTGTTTCCTGTGTTTCCGGTGTTGCCGTTATTGCCATTATTACCGTTATTGCCGTTGTTGCCGTTGTTACCATTGTTACCGTTATTTCCGGTGTTGCCATTGTTACCGTTATTTCCGGTGTTGCCATTATTGCCATTGTTGCCATTATTGCCGTTGTTGCCATTATTTCCGTTGTTGCCGTTGTTACCATTGTTGCCATTATTACAATCATCTTCATTCCCACAAAGTTCATTAGCAATAGCATCCGTACCAATGTTAACCTGAATCAATGGCGATGCAGATAATACGTACGTCACCATAATGGTGCATGTCGTCACAAACAACCACCTCATGTTAAATAATTTACGAACTAAACTAAAACAATCAATATTGTTCAACAAATTCTTTCACTTGCACTGCACTTGCAGTACCAAGCCTATTGATGTCCTAACCACAATCATCAGCTTGCTTTTATACAAAAACCTTGATGATTATTCGTTCTCAACCGACATTAAATTAATTTAAAATTAATTAATGCATTTACTCAATTTGTTTTTCATTAATTTATTTTTTATTTATTTACATAAATCTTCAGCACATTTACACAGGCAAACAAACGAAGATATAAAAACAAAAACGGAACAGATACGCGTGTTTATTAGTTCGTCCATTTGCGTTTGTTATCGTTCACAAAATGGCGGTCATACAAGTTCCTGTTTATTCATTACTCTTGTTTTTCGGAGCTTTCATAGCTGTGAATGGAGATTTACAATGTAAATATTAATAATTGTAAATATTCCGTTTTCGTAAATTATACATTTTGGTGTTTTATTTAATTTCAGGCACGTACGATCTTCCAAACGTACCATCAAGTTGGATCGTAATGGCGCCGGAATGTCAAAACGCAATGACAGCATTAATAAACACCAAGCTATTAAATTCCGCACAATATTTATCATTGGGTGCGTTTTTCTCAAGAGATTCCGTGAATAGGTTAGGATTTTCGGATATGTTTTATTCCAACGCTGATTCAAATCGAGATCAAGCTATCGAATTAATTGATTACATTGTATTGAGAGGAGAATACACTGATCCCAATAATATTCTACAACTTTTTGTAAGTATAAAGTTTTATTTTATTGATTTAAACATTAAAACCTAAGTTTTAACCTCAAAACACTCAAAAACTAACATTTAAAAGTAAAATAACCTTAAAATTCTTTATAGTACACCCCTGAACTCCAAGAATGGTCCAGTGTTGAAGATGCTCTTCAAACTGCTTTATCTCTCGAAACATTATTGACCACGCAATTCCACAATACGATTACCACGTGTGAACAACAAGGAATTAATGATTACAATGTAACATAACCTCAAAATGTTTAAAACTAACCTTAAAATAATTCAATGTTTTTTGTTTTTTTTAGATTGCAAACTGGTTAGCACGGTATTTCTTAAGGGATCAATACAATGACCAGAAAGGTTTTGCTGATTTGATTTCATCCTTAGATAAAATGAAGGCAAAGCATCAAAACTTTGGAGAATTTCTTCTTGACCTTGACCTTTAGTATTTTTACAAACAAAAAAAGACAAAAGGCAATAAAATGTATTTATTCAAAAAACATTAAAAAACAATAAATAAATAAATGTATTTAATTAATAATTTGTGTTTTTGTTTTTTTTTCTGCCAATGCAAAGCCAACGGTAAGCCAACGGCAAGGCAATGGTGACAAAATTTTTAAAATAAATTAACAAATTTGAAAAAATGTTGTGGTTTTATATTGGAAGCCGATGGAAGGGCAATGTGAAGCCAATGGCAAGCCAATGGTATGCCAATATAAAGCCAACGGCATAAAATTAACAAAAATGTTCTGATAATGTTTCAAATAGATAATCAAAACATTTCTAAAATTAAATTACTAACCAATTGAAATTATTATATCATGCCAATGTTAGGCCAATTTCAAGCCAATGAGATGCCAACATGAAACCAATGGCAAAAAAATCCTAAAAAATAGAATAACTATCTACAGTGAAGACAAAATTAAAATAAAAAGTATGCCAATGTAAAGCCAATGTCGTGCCAACACGGAGCCAACGGCTTAAAAAATATTTTATGTTTTCAACTCCACAAGCCTTCAAAAATTAAATTATTAATAATTTTAAAATATTTATCATGCCATTGTTAGGCCAATGCCAAGCCAATGACATGCCAATACAAAGCCAATGCCAAAAAAATCCTAAAAATATCAAAAAATATCAAAAATTAAGACAAAACAAAAGTAAAAATTAAGAAAATGTAAAGCCAATGTCGTGCCAACACGAAGCCAATGTCGTGCCAACATAAAGCCAACGGAACAAAAATCACAAAACAACAAGAAATGAGATTAAATAATTTGTTTATTTTTCACAATTTAAGTTAGTTTTAAATAAAGTACATCAAATCACAATCTAGTCGCAATAAATGTCTGCCAAATAGCTGTCAAACTCAAACATAACAAACATTTGATTCTTGCTAGTCAACATCTTCTCCAATTTAACGTAATACCCAGCAAATGTCTTCACATTCGTGCGGAACCTATAAGCGTATTTCGCTTGCAGATGGAATGACGCGTCTGAATCGTGGTATCTCGGATCACTGCCACCCACAACCGAATCCAAGTCCAGCGTATCTTGGGCCAACTTCTTTTGAACGTCAGTGATCCAACTCAAAGATTCCAGCTCGTACAATTCATAATTACCATGGGTCTCGTCATGAATTGTACACTTTGTAAAATCGTGCGTGGATCCACGATTATTGATATACCGAATTAAACTCACAAATTGATCAAAGAGAGAATCGGAAAAGTCTTGGAAAAAGCAGCGGAAACCCGGTCGCATCATTTGATAATTGGAGAAATGCTTGGCCACCATCAGCGATTGCAGTGAACGAGTTTTGAAATTATTGGCAAGGGCGTTAAATTTGGACACAATGTTGGGGAAGTTACTGAATGTTGTTGAACACACTGGATTATCTATAAAGAAAAAAAA
>JARJDS010012509.1:2032309-2049612 GCA_030264155.1 Atheta pasadenae | reverse complement strand
CGAAGTGAATATAAAAAACAATTTTAACAAATTGTAGGAACGTCACATGGTGATGATACAATTATGGTGCTATCAACTGATCTTGACATGACCTCGAATGAAAATGATAAACAAATGAGTGAATTATTACAAGGAATGTGGACCTCTTTCGCTCATACAGGGTAATTTTTTTTTCTTAGTAACACTAAGTAACTTTTAGTTACCAATTTGTATTTGTAGAACACCGAAAGTGGGTAATTTCCATTGGGATAAACTTTCCCAAGATACTCAGGAACCTTTTAATTATTTACACATAAAATCCCCAAGTGACATAGTCATGGAAAGTGAGGAATTTATAGGTAATCGTAAAAACTTCTGGGATACTTTACCAATCAACGAGAACCAAAATATCAAAGTAGTCAGGGACGAACTTTGAACACATTTTAAATGTTAACTGTTTTTGTTTATAAAACAATAAATGTTTTCTATAATAATTTTTACGCGTTAAATTACAACAACTAAATGTAAACTTTCAAGTTTTGTTTTAAATGTTTGAAGCTTACCTTACCGTAAATTAGAATTAGACCGTGACACCCACTTCACCGAGAATATCAGAAAGGCGTTCCAAGTGAGCCGTTACCGCATATACTGATTGACCTTTTTGACTACGGTGTAACAGCTGAAAGGCGTTCATGTACTCAAGTTCAGAGAACTCCGGACCTTTTTCCATGATTCCATTCAAAATTTCCTGTCAACAAGTACATATTTGTTAGAATATTATTGAAACTAAACGAATTGACATGAAAATAATAAAGTACTGACCTCTGGTGTCAAGAAAAATAACTCAAAATAATGTCTAGCATGATCCAAAGCCACTTCTCGCGTCATTGTAATGTTTGTTAACGTTTGCTGCAGAGCAAAAACATTACGACACATCCGTTGAATGCCAGCTTCATCAATAATCTGCATATATTGCGAAGAACTAATTAAAATTTTAGCAATCAAGTGCCCTAAACCTTCAAATATATACTGAAACATTTAAAAAAAAAAACAATTATTCTTTATTGTAGTGATTTTTAAAATAGACTATACTCACTTTGCATTTTCGAGGATGTAAACTTGAAGTCATAGCTTCATCAACATTTGCAAGTACTCGACTGAGTTCCAGAACTTTGGGATCTGGTTCATGAGTCTCTTTGTTATATTCGCTAGGTGCTAACAAATAATGGAAACATTGGACTCGTACCTTAAAATTAATACAAATCCAAATTTAGATGAGTTGAGTTTTTCAAGTTTTCTTATACTTACTTCTAAATGTAACAACAATAAACAAGTGTTTGCTAGTTCATCAAAGTCTTGCGCAACACTCGTTAATTGTTGTAAAGTAGTTGAAGAAATAGGTGCTGCACCAGCATCACCAGTGCCACCACCAGCAGGTGAAAGTGTTGGATCTTGACGAAATTCGCTTGCAAATTGTAACATTTGCACAGAAAACCATTCCTTAAATTAGTAAATTTACAAAACGTTAAAATTATAGCGTGATTAGTTTAAGTGTATGTTGGGTTGCATACCATACTTTCTTGAAGTTGTGCCAATTCTTTCAATAACGCCATATCTGAAAGAATCTCGCTGGCACTAACACCATCTTCGCTTAAATTACTCGCCAACATTTCAGCCTCCCTGCGATTCCTTTGGCGAACTTCTTCAGGGCTTTCTTCTTCTAAAGTGTGCTCGCGGCGTACAGTGCGCCTTCGCGCATTTCTAGCTTGATATTCTTGCATTGTTTTCAAGTTTTGCCAATTGGGTAAAGATCTATGCACAACACACATAATGTTATTATATTGTTAGAATGTTTATTATTTGGAAAATAAGTTACTTACTTTAAAAATCGGCTTATGTCATCATCTTTCAACCACATTGCACTTAAAATTCTTCTATCTTCAGAATGAGGTTGAACAATACCGCAATAAGCAGCGTTGCATGTTTCGCGATAATCTTTTAAAGCATTGCATGCGTATTTAACAATATCTTCGCCACAAAACGGCAATGCAGCTAACACTTTACGCCAATCTCTGATGAATTTTTCGACATTTACGGCGCTCTGTAGTAATATAAGTATAAATCATCTTATTTTTATATCGAAATTAGTCAAAATTCATTTAAATCACCAGTGTAATGCACGCAAAAGTAAAAACACAAAAGAAAATGACAAGGACTGTGACTTACAATTAATAATGGTTTGTAATCTGTTGTTGCGTCTAATAAAACTGTTGATTTCCACGCATCGGATGCTCGTACAGATGATTCTATGCGTTGCAACGTATCAATGTGTCTACGAGTTAAGAATTTATCCTTTACGTAATCAGATAAAAACTTATTCAAGACACATTGTGACCTAGAACGAATTGATAATAAGAACTTGACCAAAATTAGTGCAATCGTGATCAACAAACATAACCTCAATTTTTCAAATCACCTAGTATTAAATAAAAACTACAAACCCTTGTGAAAGTTCCAAAGTATGTTCAATATCTTCCACAAAACACATAAATGGAATAAAAATGTACATGATATTATTGTGGTCGGGTGAACAAATTAAAATTTTATCACGTCGCTTTGTTGTTTCGGTCGATTCTTTGTAATCATTCTTAATTAAAGCACTTGATGAACCGTCGAATTTAAACATTGATTTTTTCTTTCTGTAACAAAATAAACATTTCACAAACTAATTAATTAAATCACATAAGCAAACGTAACTAACCCTTGTTGCTTCCTCCTTGAAAAATGTGCAGAAATATCATTAGGATTACTGAAACTATCATTCAACATCTGCGCCTCATTGTTAATATTCTGTACATCTAAATAATCATTCAACAACTGTTGAAGTACGACCTGTACTTGATTCCAAAACACTTTGACGTCATAAAGTTTCCCGTCTACTTTATGCGCATGGCAAGCTTTTGCAAAATGTGCTAGAACCGTCGAATGCGCATGCCCAACCTGCTTAAACTGCTCAAAAAGTGTTTGTACCAAATCAACCAATGACAATTGCTTTGTTTGTTTGGTAAGTTCAGATCCGCTTTGTTGTAACTGCGCTACGTCCATAATATGATACGAAGTGCGTTGAACAATTTGCATTAATTCATTGTGCATTTCTTGGCGAACTTCTTGTAAAGCAAATGGAATTTTTTCAAGTAACGCTAAACTTTTAACCAACACTGAAGTAAAGTGAGAACTGTCAGATTCAGGATCAGATGTATTTAAGTCTTCATTAACTTCGAATTCATCATCTGTTCTTGAAAACCTTCAAAATATAACATAAATAATATTTATAACGTAAAACATTTAGATTTTAATGAATCATAAAACTTACTTTGTTTCCAATAAATTTTTCCTGACATTACTTTTTTGCCTTGCTGACATTCTCAATTCTAAACTTCTTTGCAATGGTGAGTTAACAAATCCATCTCTATTACTTCCTTGCCTTCGAATATTCAAAACCTGTTGACTTGGCCTGACATACAAATGTTGTTTTAATTCATACATTAATTTAAGATGTAATTGTTCCTTCTTTTGTTCTAATTCTTGACTTAATTCCTTGATAGCATCAACACCAACTAGAGAACCTTTTCCTAACCGAACTGCTTCCACCAAAAGTTCAGTTGCATGAAGATATTGCTTTTTACTTAAATGAATGTTCAAAGTTTTTGGTACCTCAGTCATTTTTTCACTAAAATTTTATAATTAAAATTATTTTCCTAACTAATTAATAAAAAATCTTACATTTCCTCCAGTAATTGAATCATATGTTTATATTCCAAACCTTCCAGCCATAATTTCTTCAAATCATCCTTTTTGCAGTGCAATAAACTTTTACAAGCTTTCAAATTTTCTTTTACTTTCCTAATCCTAGTTTGTGCATTTGTCACTTGTTCAGATAGAGTACCAAACAACTGCACAACTTGAGTTAAATCACCTTCATGCCTTAACACCAAATCATTTAGTTTTTTGTCGCTTACTTTGTATTCTGATTCTAGTTTGCTCTTTTCTCGATCACGCTCTTCCACGGAGTCACTTTTATATAGTGTATCAATAAAAGACATCAATACTGAACTCTAAATATAAATTATACATTTATTTAGTATATATTAAGTATTATTTTGTTTAAAACATAAAAATATTGAGGTTAAATGAAAACTTTTATAGAAACTTACAGTTTCTTTTGATGTTTTTACCCCTCTTGGAGGTTTAATCGGTGGTGAATGATCCATTATATTGCACTTTATTGTCTTTTATTTAAATCAGTATATAAGTATAGCAATTGGTTTATTGATATTGTTAATTACCACTGATTACCACCCATTTTTTGTTTTGCATCCCAACCAATCCCAACATTAGAACAGCGACTATGTGTCATATATGATTCAAGTTATTTAAGTTGCCTATACAGATACTATAAAATATAGTACAGTGGTGCCTCGACATACGAGTCTAATTCGTCCCGACACTTTCTTTGGATGTCAAACTACAAGCGTGTATTGTCACGTAAAAGATAATTTGTTTTGGGAAACAAAGATAAAATAAAACGCCAATTATATTTAGGTATTATTAAACCGGGACAGCGCGTACGCAGTCCCGACATGGTCCCGACTACCAAAAATTTCGCGCCCGAGTTATCCACATTAGGGATAATCGCAAGGGTCAGCCCAACCTCAGTGCAATGGCAAGGCCTCACCTCGGAGGAACCGCCTTGTTGATCACGGTAACCCCTACGCCAGGTAAGTATGCTCTTCATTTGTTTTCAACTGGACAATAAGCCTTCTATATTAGAAAAGTAATTTAGACTTACAATGCTGCCATCTATTGCCGTTTTATAGTAATAATTTATATTCTGCAACTTTATCAACACGATATAAAAAAAATAAGAAAGTCATCAAAGAGCGGCCACCTTGGTGTTATAAATGATTGTGCAGAAAAAACCTCCTTAAAATGTTGAGATTTTGAGCAATTTTGGAGTTGTTCTGAAACAAATAGAACTTGATAAAACTTGTTTCCATTCTATTCCATTCTATCTTCCCCACTAATTGTTTGTATATCCTTGGAGTTGTGTCTAGCTGTGTCCTTTGTGTTTTGTAAGTAAAAGAAACATAACCTTTTTTGTCTCTAAATTGTTGGCGCTGGGCTTCTAAAATTTACTAAATTAAACAAAACAATGCAGTTCAATGACAAAAACAATATCTCAAACAAAAACATTGAAATGTAATGCATAATTCATTAACAGTTATATTCCATCATCTTTAGATAATTTAGAGGTCATGGTGTATTCAGACGACGTTAGTTTTTGTAAACAATATGGAAATTGATTTGTTTTTATCGTTATGGTAATTCAAAATTTCAGCCCAACTCTACTGAAATTTGTGCCAAAAAAATCTTTACTTAAAAGACAAATTTGTAGTCGAAAATATATCGATTTTGGCCAAAATTTTTGATGTAAACTGAATTAACTTTTTCTAGATGTTAAAAATCAGAGACATCATCATGAACTGGATTAATCTAATAATCTGGATCAAGGCTTCTTGAACCCCCTTGGGGGTTGCGAGACTACTCATAAGAAGTCGGAAAAACATTTAAAAAATGCTCCTAAAGTTAAAGTGATCCAATTACCGACAATTAAACCAAATAATATATATTTCTTATAATTTCTAGAGTAAATTTACCTCTCACTAAAACAAAGTTGTATAAAACAAACAAAACCTAATCAAATAAACCTAGTTTTAATCAAATTAATTTATAAATCATCATTACTGCTCTAAAAATAGCAAAATACATAACAACATAACAAACAAATGTTAACGAACTGGTTTGAGATTACCATCAACTTTTATTACTTGTTTACTGTATGTAATTGAATTTAGTTAAACCAAAAAAAAATTAACACCATTGAAAACATGTAATCCTCCAAAAAAAATGTTGAAAAAAATGTTCTAAACACAACGAAATATTTCCTACGTAATCCAATAATTAAACTCAAAACCCAACATAACTTATTTAACGTTTAAAAGCGATTAAACTGGCAGGTAATGTGCAAAAACATGATTGACGCAAAGCAAAAAACACATATCATAATTACTATAATTATATCACGATTATAGTATAAATGACAACAGTAATTACAATAGTATAACCACATAAATATATAAATAATATTCGAACAATTTTAGTTGCCATTTAAGCAGCAACGAATTAACGTTCAAACCTTAAAAGTGATTTAGTCACGTATTGCCTTATTAGTATCAGTGAAAAACAACTCAAATACATATTTGTGATAATATATATTACCAGATTATCCAATATTAAAATATAGTATATATTATACATGTTTGTAAGTTGCGTATAAAAAATAAAAACAACTAGAACGCAGAGACATATTTTACCAAGTCATTATGTTGGTAAGAAACAGTTGTTTATCAACGAAACGTAAAAAACAATTGAGTTTTATTTTGTTTTTGTTTTTAGTTTTTTGTTTTATTGTTAGTTGTGCCTGTGCAGCTGGTAGTTGGTGGGCCGACGAATTTAATCATGAATGGAAGACTTTGTAAATTTAAAACCGACGATAAATTAATTATTGATGTGGATCCGGGGATTGATGACATTGAAGCGATGGTTATGTTGCTCAACGGACATAATAAAAGAGATTTTCAGATTGTCGCGTTTGTGATCAGCGAAGGTAACACTGCACAAAAACATGGCATTGTTAATACATTTAGATTGTTGCAAGCTGCTAACGCAATGAGTGTAAGTATATTTAAATAAAACAGAAAGTTAATATAGGCAACCAAAATGTCTTTAATATATGATGTTTTGGTTGCCTATATTAAGTTCACATCAGTTGATTTACAACTCTTTAAGTAAATAAAACGCTGCACAAAACATGTTTTTTTGAATAAACAAATATAGACATCAAAAGTATCTTGATTTATTTCACAAATTGATATAAATATTAATATTTGATGTTTGGGTTGTCTATATTAAACTCACATCAGCTGATTTACAGCCAGTTTATCAAACAAAAAACAAAAAAACGCAACACATGCAGAAAATGTTATTTGAATAAAAAAATTAATATAGGCAACCAAATCATCTTGATTCTTGATTGACATAAATGTTAAAATGTGACGTTTAAGTTGCCTATATTAAATTTACATCAGCTAATTCACAGCTCATTCAGCATAAAATAGGTAAATGTTAATATGTGATGTTTTGGTTGCCTATATTGAACTTCGTTTCTTAAATCAGCGCAGATGGCGCTTTCGGAATATTTACCCCTGATTTACCCTAATTCAAAAGCTATTGTTTATCATGTTTAATATTGTTTGTAATTACCATTAACAGATTCCTGTATATGCAGGGTCTCGTTGGCCTCTTCTACACCACAAAGAACCTTTAGAAAACTTTTTTGGAATCGACGGTTTTTCTGACCTTGAATGGCCGAAACAAGCCAATGGAAAACTTGAAAGAGACTTAGCACCTGCAGCAATCAAAAAACTTGTTGATAAATATCCCAATCAAATCACTTACTTCGTTTTGGGTCCAATGACTAATTTGGCTCTGGCTATGGTTATGTACGAAAACCTTGCTTCTAAACTAAGGAACGTCTATGCCATGGCCGGATTGTATCGAGATGATGCTGGAGAAGTCGGAGAATTCAATATAATGTTCGATCCTGAATCAGCTGAAATTGTTTTCGCTAATTTACGTTCCCCAATGACGATTTTCACCTGGCAAGCGTGTCTCCTCAACACACCATTAAGAGTTAGTAAAACCTAACCTTACTTTCCTATATTTATTTCATTTTAAGTTTTTTTTTATGTTATAACCTCAAACATGTGCTTTTCTGTTATTAAGAATTGGTTTATAAACGCAACCATCGATAACCCCGTCTACAATTTAGTATTGCGTGCTGAAAAAGCTTTGACCGAAATGCACCCCGGAGACCCAACATGGGTAAGTTGCGATCCCATGTCAATTGCAACGTATCTGGACGAGACGTCAATCATAACCTCATATGAAAGCCCCGTGAAAGTACAACTCGACAGTGGCGCTGGCCGTGGTGTCATCACCAACTACACTAACACTGACAATCCAGGTTTTGAACGTTTTCCGGTCAAGGTCATCACTGAAATCGACATGGATAAAATGCAGTTAATTTTTCTTCAATCGTTTGACGAAGTGTGCAAAACAAGACGATGCAGTAGAATGTAAACACAATAAATAAATTAAATAGCACAACAATAAATTTTGTTTTTATTATTATCGGGTTTTAATTTATGTAACCAACGAATCACACTGTCGCCATAATTTTTCACCACGTGATTCCAGTATACGACGCCATGTATCTCGTAACATTCTAAAACATTAAAATTTCAGTTACATTTTTAATAATTAAGGGTTAATAATTAAATATTGAGGTTAACTTACTCAGCATTAGAGTAAATCTCTTCAGTATTTGGTAATAAGATTCGAATAAGATCCGCCGCAGACATAACCACAATACTCAAAAATTGTGATTGATCATCAGGTATGTGACTTTCATTATCACGATCCATCATTGCTAAGGGCGTATAACCCATAGCTTTTTCTCTATCGCCTTGTTCGTAAAACTCACCTAAAATTTTTAGGTTACATTTTTAATTTAAGGTTATGTTAGATCAAATCAGGTTAAGATAAGTTAAATAAAGTTAGGTTACGTTAGGTTAGGTTAGGTGTAATTAAATGTGGTTAAGTGAGGTTAGGTGATATTGTGTTAGGTTAGGTGAGATTGGGTGCGAGGAAATGAGGTTGGGTAAGGTTAAGTGAGGTTAAATGAGGTTAAGTGAGGTTAGATGAGGTTAAAAAAGGCTAAATAAGGTTATGTGTCATTCAATGAGGTTAATTTAGGTTAAGAAAGGTTATGGTAGATTATGTTTGATTAAAAATATGTATAAGAGGTTAAGTGAGGTTAAATAATCTTAGATGAGGTTATGTTGGGTTAGGTGAGCAATTAACTTACGATACAAAGCATCAGTTAACTTCTTAGTAATACTAAACGGTTTTCCTTGTCCAGAAAGATCCGCCATAGTCATGCAAACATTTCTCAACAAAAATTTATGATACGGGTTAAAATAATCAAATTCGTCAGCATTAAGAATCGGTACCAATTTATTACGATTTTTGAAATAGTGCAAAATATCCGTGAAGATAATATTCTCATGCACTTCCTTCAAAAACATCGCGTTAGTTTCATCCGTAATATTTTTAAAAATATTATACTTTCGCAGCAGTTGTGCTGTGACAAAACAATGATGATTCTCCCACACGGACTCCTCGTAAATAAACGACAGTCGGTGTGAGGTTAAGTGCAAAAAGTTGTTGGTAACACCACCATGATCAATGTCATGCGTTAAAGCAGCAATCATTAACGCTTGACGCTACAACAATTAATAAAAAAAATAAAACAATTTCCCTAAAATTCCCCCACGTGTTCCTACCTCAATCAATGTAAACAAATTCAAGTTTCTAATCAAAATGGTGTACATGCAATGAGACACATTGAAGGCATGCTCAAAATTGTGATACGGATTGTTTCTATAACTTCGTTGAGCGGTCAAAACAAACGAGTAAAAGTCGGTGAAATTGATTTCTTCATCCGGGATAATGTCACGCATCATTTTAACGTACAGTTGAGGCATTGCCACTAAATCATCATTAGAAACATAGTAACTAAACCTGCAAAACAAAACATTAAACAACGAAAAATAAAAAAAAAAACGAAATCAATAAAAACAAAACAAACTCAATCAAATTAGCTGGACACGGATAATCAATGTTGTTAATCAATTTGTCCAACTCCAACTTGCACGGCTTCAAATGATACTGCAACAAATCGTACGCCTCTTCAAGGTTATTAATAGTTTTCGTCAATTCCCGTCGACCTTGGGCGTAAAACAGCGCCAAACCGGCGTAGGTACTAATCATTTCCATTATTTGTTCGTCGTCGTTAGTAAAAAATGATTCATTTGCTTTGTTTACCATTGAAATGAGTCCTAAAACAAAATTCCACATCTTTGGTTTTGGTTATGTTAAGTATAAGTTAGGTTATGTAATTTGAGGTTAAGTTCACTACCCAAAAAAATCTGATTGGTAATAATCGGTACGCACAACTCCGTTCGTTCGATAATTAATAATTCCTCATCGATTTGTACTTGCTGCTTAAATCTTGAATCGTTAAACAAATCTTTAACATTGATAACTCGTCTTTCCTTAAACGCCAAACACGCCACAGTGTTTTCTCTTCCAAACCGAACGGATTGTTTCTTTTTCACAAGTAACTTATTAAAATCAGAGATGCCTTCTTCGTAAACATCAGCCAACATTTGTTCTTGATTGGTAATCACGTAAAAAGTCCCTTTTTCAGCTTCAATTTCTTTTTTTGCGTAATTCTGTAACACAAAGTTAGGTTAAGTTAAGGTTAAGTAAAGGTTATGTTAAATTATTTAAGGTTATAAACATCATAAACATAAATTACAAGTAATTCCGACAATAAATTCTCCAAAGTGTGTGGTTTACTGTAATAAGTAAGAACCATTTGTAATAAATTCGTGTTGATCGTTTGTTTTTGATGCAACAAGAAACCTTCTTGATTTTCTTGTATAGTCAAACCAATCCAACCGCACAAAACCACCGCCAACTTCAAATCATTTTTCTTGTACGGTGGGCACGAAGCTTCTCTATACAATTCAATCACTGCGAATGTATTGAATTCAGTAACAACAGGCAAACAAAGAACTGCCTTGATGTTATCTTTGTAACTAACGCCCTCTGGGAATCGGGAGTCTTTATTAACATCGTCAACCATTACAAATTCTTTGGATCTTGCCACGTAACAAGCAACTGATTTTCCGGTGCTTATGTCGTAGTCTACCCGACATCTTGGGTACGTTACGTTTTTTTGGTATTGATACAATTGGTCTTTTAGTTGGTCAACGAAATATAAACGCATTCCTAGGGAATCGGTGAGGACTTTAAGGACACTACCAGTTTCGTAGAGTAAGGCGGGAAGGTCGTTTTTGTTTGCTATGTAATTGCGCATGCTCCGCATAAGAATGCTGGATTTTTTCGTGAGGAAAAAGTTGTAGTAGTTGACATCGCGTCTTAAGGATGCTTTGTATCCTTTGCGGACGACTGGTACGTAGGGGGCTAAGATTCGCTTGGCCCATTTGTCTTGTGCGATTAGGGAGAGTTTAGATGGTGGACGTTTGCTTGTTTGGGGTTGTTTGTATTTATTGCTGTCTAAACTGCTGTTTTCCGATGCAAGGGTTTCGATTGGTTCGATTTTCACCGTTGGCACGCTTGGTTTGAAACTCATTTTGGATTGGTTAGGTGAATAAATTAATGTATAAGTTGATGGTGAAGGATTTATTGATGAATTGACATTAATTGACTTTTAAACGTTAAATAATTATTATTATTCAGACTGTTACCAAGGATATTATTATTTAGATACAATTAGTTTGTGGCGCCATCTGTAGATGACAAGTTTGATTTGGTAAATAATTTCTTTACTTTAATTTATTAAATTTAGCATTAAGTTTTTGACAACAGTTATTTTATAAAAGTAAATTGTGCCTAAATATAAAAATCTAATTTATTCTATAAAAATATGTAGTTAAGAGAAACAAACAGCTCCAATTTCAATCCAGAATGCTTGATCTGCTTCACCAACATCCCTCACCCCAACATCAGCGATTGGTAGCCTCACAGGTTTGTCAGTTTCATAGGAAATAATTGTTTTAGCCCAGGAATCTTTGCGGTACTAAAAAAAACAAGATAAATTAGTGGTTGGTGGCACATACAAATTACATTTGTTAGGTTATGTACTTACTTTGCATTCATCAACCAATGCCTCATACTTCAGACGTGGGTTACCTTTAGGTGTCACTTCTGCTTCGTTCCACAAAATAAGCTTCAACCCCTTTCGGTACGAATGTTTACTTTGATCAAAGTATCCGATCGATTTTTTGCAATGGTACGTAATATTCTGTTTGGCTTTAACCGAAAGAAGTTGCAAGAAAGCTATTTGTGTGCTATCTGATTTGTAGGTCATCTTCATGCCTCCTTCTACATCTCCTAACCAAATTTCCGATTCTTTGCCAGTGTATGTCACTTTGGGAGAACGCGTAGGCGATGGCAGAATACAAGTAGCACGTTTCTCCATATCGCAGTGGACCAGAATGGAATCTCTGGGGTCGCCTTCATTTGGATCAATCCAGTATTGCCCACTGGTGTATTCCGGATACGCGGCTGCAATATCTCTGCAGGTTTTAGCTGGGTAGTTTTTATCACCGTTTGGTTTTTTGAATTTTTCGAATGCTAACTTAAGTTGTTCGTAAGCTTTCAATGTAATTCTTTGACGTTCTTCGTCTGTAATATCTTTGCCGAATATGCGCATAGGTTCATCGCTCATGCCATCAGGTCCTTTTTGGTTGTTAATTTGTGCGTGGCTTAACAAAGCTGCAAGGCCAGCAGCATCGTAAGCAAGACCTTCACCAGTAGGACCGGGAGGACCAGGTGGACCAGGTTGACCAACTGGACCTGGTTTACCGTGATCTCCATTTGAACCGCGTGGGCCTGCTGGGCCTACAGGTCCTAGAGGTCCTGGCCCACCATCACGACCTTGAGGTCCACGTGGTCCTGTTTCACCGTCTTTTCCAGGTAGTCCAGGCATACCTTGCATACCCTTATCACCAGTTAAGCCTTGTGCACCTGGTAAACCTTGTAAACCAATTAAACCGCGATGACCTTTAGTGCCTTTTGGTCCTAGTTCACCACGTTCTCCTTTAGATCCTTCTAATCCAGGTGGTCCTGGTTTGCCGCGTAATCCTTGTTGACCTTCTGGACCTTGTGGACCTACTTCTCCACGTAGACCACGTTCGCCTGCTTGTCCAACTGGTCCTGATGGGCCTATTGGACCCGGAAGTCCCGGAGGCCCGGTTGGGCCAACTGGGCCGTGCGGACCAACAGGTCCTTTGTCTCCGGGCCTTCCCGAAATTCCAGGCTGGCCTTGTTTTCCAGGAGCTCCTTCTGGCCCGATATCACCGCGAAGTCCTTGTAAACCTGGTGGTCCACTTAGACCAGGTGGTCCTGGTGGGCCGTCATTTCCCGATTTTCCTGGAGCACCAATTTCACCTTGAGCTCCTCGCATTCCTCGCATTCCAGTTGCGCCTTGAGGACCTGGTAAACCGGGCATACCCCGATCTCCTGCGACGCCGTGTGGGCCAATAGGACCTGGGGGTCCTGAAGGACCTTCAGCACCTGTTTCACCTTTAGAACCTTCAAGACCTTGCAAACCTGGTTGACCTGGTTGACCTGGTGATCCTGTACGACCAATATCTCCAGCAGCTCCTTTGATTCCGTGAACGCCTGGCAAACCAGCAGGACCTGCACTACCAGGCAACCCAGCTGGACCTTGCTCTCCTGGTCTGCCAGGAGGTCCCATAAGCCCAGCATCACCTCGTGCACCAGTTTCACCTCGAGCCCCTTTAGAACCTTGCAAGCCAGTTAAACCCATTGGACCAGTCTCACCGGGTTTACCAGCTAAACCAGAATTTCCTTGCATCCCTTTGAGTCCTGGCATACCACGGTCACCCTTAGGTCCAGATATACCAGGAATACCAATAGGACCAGGAAAACCTTGTGTACCTTGAGGGCCAAGTGGACCTCTATCACCAGGATTTCCAGGCGCTCCAGATTCACCAGGAGGTCCAGGCAAACCTTGATCACCTCGTTCCGCTGGTTCTCCGGGGGGTCCAATAGGCCCGACTGGTCCTTGTAAACCTCGTTCTCCTTGACGACCAGGTGGACCTTCAGGACCAACAAGGCCAATTGAACCTCTTTCACCTTTGTCACCTTGCTGTCCTGGTAATCCACGCAAACCCGGCAAACCAACTAAACCTGGATGCCCAGAATGACCTTTATCTCCCTTTACACCAGAAGGCCCCGGCGGGCCATCAATACCCTGAGCGCCAACAGCGCCTTTAACACCAGGAGTTCCTGGTTGTCCCAGTGGTCCTCTTTCTCCCGGGAATCCTCGTTCACCGCGTTGACCTTGCGGTCCAGGAACACCAATTGGACCTTGTACACCAGCATCACCATCTTTTCCTGGCGTACCTTGCAAACCAGGAGCACCAGGTAAACCTTGGAAACCTCTTGGACCTGGTTGCCCAACCGCGCCTCTTTCACCATCTAATCCTTGTGGTCCAGGTTGACCTTGTAACCCTTGAATACCATCTTTTCCGGGATCACCGCGTGGACCGGGAGATCCAGGTAAACCTGGTTCACCCTCTTTTCCAGGTGAACCAGTCAAACCCTTGTCACCGGGTGGACCAATCGGTCCTGGTAAACCTTGTAAACCAGTAGGTCCTGCCTCTCCAGGTTTCCCGTCTGCACCGGGTATACCTCTTTCTCCCGGATTACCTGGTTTACCTGTCATGCCAGGTCTTCCAGTTAAACCACGTTGTCCTTGCAAGCCAGTCGATCCAGGTCTTCCAATATCACCCTGCGGTCCTTTAGGTCCAATAAAACCTTGCGGACCTTTGTCGCCAGTTTGTCCTTTAGGTCCCATTGGTCCGTCAGGCCCAGGCAAACCCCTAGCGCCCGGTTGACCACGCTCACCCTGCGGTCCTACTTCGCCACTAGGCCCTCGCATGCCGCGTTTACCACGTTTACCTTCCGGTCCAACAGCACCTTGTGGTCCTCGAAGACCCATAGCTCCAGTATCTCCTTTTGAACCACTGTCGCCTTTAAAACCGCGTTCTCCAGTCATACCCGGTTGGCCTTTAATACCAGGAGTACCAGTATTACCAGCAACACCAGGTAATCCACGGGGTCCAGGAAATCCAGGTGGTCCAGAAATACCCTGTGATCCAATAGAACCCTTTTCTCCAGTTGCACCGTCTTTCCCTGGTATACCAGGAGGACCATTTTCACCCGGTTGACCAGGACGTCCGGATTCACCCCGAGGTCCTTGTAAACCTTGACTACCTTTAGGACCAAAGGAACCCATATCGCCTTTGTTACCAGGACTACCCGGAAAACCAGGAGGGCCCGGTTTACCAAGTGAACCCTAAATTAAAAATTTAATTTAAAACAAATCACTAAACAAACACTAAATATAATAAAGAAATCCTTACAGCTGGTCCAGGAGGTCCTGCAATACCATCCATTCCTCTAATACCATTAGGCCCAGGAGGTCCTTCACGTCCGCGCTCACCTCTAGGTCCTGATGGTCCCATGGGTCCCATAGGACCAACAAGTCCTTGATTTCCCATAGCACCTTTTTCACCAGCTACACCTTGTTCGCCTTTTGCCCCATCAATACCTTGAAAACCACGATGTCCTTTAACACCCGGTAAACCAGGCATTCCAGGTAAACCTCTAGGACCTAGCGGCCCTGCAGCACCAGGCTGACCTGCTTCGCCATCATCACCAGATTCCCCATCTTTTCCTGGTGGCCCAGGCAAACCTCTTGGGCCCATAGGACCTATGGTACCCTGTTGACCAGTTTCACCTTGTTCACCACGAATACCTTGAAACCCTTGCGGCCCTACAGAACCTAGAGGTCCAGGCGGACCTCTTGCGCCAACAGGCCCAACTTGTGCTTGCATATATTGAAAAGGTTCTACTGGTCCAGTAGGTCCTTTATCACCACCAGCTTCAGACAATGCCAACTGATGGTAATACATAGATAAATCAGGCGCTGGGCCTGGAGGTCCTGGAGCACCAGGAATACCAGGATGTCCCGGGGTACCAGGGTTACCCGAAGAACCTGGATAACCAGGTTCACCTTGATAACCAGTTTCACCTCGAGGGCCTGGCATCGGTTCACTTGGTGGCGTAACAGGTGCAGCATCATAAATTATTTTAGGACAATTTGGTATTTTATGACAAACTGCTTTCCCATACGTGCAAGTACAATTCATACACGTAGAAGGGCTCCAGCGTTGACCTTCATGATAAAATTTGCCATCATGCGCGCAACTGTAGGCAGCAGCGTGTTGATCAGGGACCAATGGTGGCCTTGTTGGAACCACAACATGAACATTAATAGAACTTGTTGGTGTTGGCTGCTCATCGTCAGGTTGATAAAACGTAGTTGACTCTATTTCGTCATCAGGACGTTCGTCAGGAGGTTGAGGGGTTGTGTGTACGTTGACTATTACTGGAGGAGGTGGATAAGTTGTTGATCCTAATCAAATTTAATCCCCACGTCAATAAAAATGTTTAACCAAAAAATTAAAAACTTTCAGAAGAAAAAAAATTATCTTACGTTTATCTTCATATTCTTCATAATACTCCGCATATTCCGATTCGTCCAGATCTTCATACTCTCCTGTAGATGGTTGTTGGTTTTGTGGTTTATCCAAATCCACGTTTTTTCTCACTTTAGCCCTTCGCACGCGAGGTTCAACTTGTGTTACTGCAACAGCAGTAACAACTAATACAAACACAAATTTTGTCTTCATGTTTAAACAAAAAGTAATAAAGCTATTAACTTAGAGACTCTAGGGCTGCGCAGCCCTGGACTGGTCTCCTCGATGCCCCAGAGCAGGGCCCGACTGTGCTTCCATCCTAATTTCGACGGATATTTATCATATTCTGCCGGAGATCGAAAGCTGGAGTGCGGGAATGAGGGGGAACTGTCTAAGAAGCACATATTTCAAATGAATTAATTTACATTCACACATATGCAAGCGTACTTAGATCTGTGGTACGGGAATGTGACAGATATTAGAATAGGATTGGGAACGGGAGCAAGAATCGGCAAAGTGAGAACGCACATGCCGATGCCGATGCCGCTTTGTGCATTACGCACATTCTGTCTGTTATTTTGATTAAAAAATACAACTATTTGACGACTCTGCTACATTACTACGACTTGCGTAATTGTCACTGCAAAGCCATTAACGATCTTAACATACATTTGATTTGATTTCAGATATTTACATAATTTAATGCTTAAAATTTAATTTAGGATTCCTACAAATAAAATTTCTTAAAAAAATTGACAAGCTTTTAAATCTTGAAATGATAGAATCTTAAAGTTATCAACTTAGGTTAGAGACGTGGTAAGTAAAAACGTTCAAAATGTTTCTTATGAGTTTTGTCAACCACGATCATAACCCCAAACAGTTTATGACGTTTATGACTTTTATCCTATGCTTTATTTTAATGCTCAAAACTTAACATTGCTTGTATTTTCTAATATTTCATGATTTTGCAAATATGAA
>JARJDS010012509.1:168589-190401 GCA_030264155.1 Atheta pasadenae | reverse complement strand
ACTGCTTCCTCAGCTAATATGTCTCCCTTGAAGTGGGTGACATCACCAATAAGTAGGGCGTTTATACTAGCAAAGTATTTCTTCATAAACAGAGGCACAAACTGCCGAATTAATTGTTCACTCTGGGTTTTTTGTGCCTCAGCATTTGCTTCCATCACTAAATAGTGATCAACCCATGACATCCTCTCCTTCAGGAACAGTAATGTGTGCAGCTACAATAAATTATGCTGTAACTCGTTGCCTTACACAATAATTAAATTCTTTTACATACCAAGATTCCTATTAGGAATAGCATTAACAGTTAATACATTGTGGCCATTGACTTCGATTAATTGATCAGCACTGAAGTGATCGCTGCACACCCAATAGTTGCTGACAACCATTTTATATGAAATGCCAAACAATTTCACATTGTTAATGGCTTTGAATCGCTACAATGTATAAATTAAAACATATCTATAGTAATGGAATCAGACAGTAACCAGATATTACATTCTGATTAATACTTACACGCAAATCAATAGGCCCAGTTTTGCTAGGAAAACGATGCATCGATACTAATGTTAGTGCAATGCGGCACCCAACATTTAACCATGGTAAATGCAACGTAAAACAAAAAGTAACGAAGAGAACAGAAGACGCTCGTAATTGAAAGCACGTGCTGTAGCAAGTTTTAGTAAAACCGCGTCGCGTTCTTCTTCACAGAACATATACTATTCTTATTTTTATTCTGTTCTTCTTAATGCTCTACGGCCGTTGAGGACATACAAGTTTGTCCGGCCTGTTTTATATTCTGTATATGCATATGTGTGCAACTCAATATACACTAAAATTAAACATGCTCCCACTCGCGTAAACTGAGTGTGCTATGATTGGTCAGTTTACGGCGGCCATCACTGTTCTGTGTTTCGTCGTCATGGAAACCTTATAGAAGTCGTCAGAATTCATGATGGCCGACCAAACTCAACCAATAAGCGCACTGGCGCTAAAACTGAAATGTTTTAAAGTTTTTTAAAATTCAAATCTTAGTTTTTCTATAATAAAATTGAGTTGCTGACAACAATTTTATATGAAATGTCAAACAATATCACATTGTTAATGGCTGTTAGCCAAGCTTTGAATCGCTACAATGTATAAATTAAAACATGTCTATAGTAATGGAATCAGATAGTAACCAGATATTCCATTAATACTTACACGCAAATCAGTAGCACCAGTTTTGCTAGGAAAACGATGCAACACGCAACAATAATTAACCAATGCAACGTAAAACACAAAGTAACACAGAGAACAGAAGACCTCGAGATTGAAAGCACATACACATACTGAAGCACAGGCACACACAGGTATAAATCACTTGTGGTTGTTGCTTTAGAAATGTCACTTTTGTCACAGCTGTGAACCCGAATATATCCGGAGATGCCAATCCCCGGCTTATTACTTTAGGCAACCAAGTATACACCAACATGTTTGTATGAATATTTAAATAATTACAGAAAAATTTGTTATTATGTACAAACAATAAGCTTATAATTAAAATAAAATTTTAAAAAAATTATTCGTTGTTGTTTTTAAATTTTATTGGCTAATATGGTGAGAAGATACGAGCAATTTTCCATAACGTAATTTCAAAAAATCAAAAAATTGCTCAACTTGGAGGGCCAAAATAAAATACTTAGGGAATGATTTCTAGATTAAATTTAGTCATAAAAAAGCAAGATCAAAATACAATACTTACCTTGGTATTCTTCCAACATTTACACAAATATAATATAAGAAATCATTTGTTTATTATTTACGTTAATAATAAAGTGATCATTATTCGCTAATACATTATGCAAAAGTGGTGACAATGAGGTTGCAATTTGTGATAATATTATGAGTGTTACGCGAAAGCCAAAAATTTTACGAAACGAAGAAATAAATGCAATTAAAGCCAGAAATAAATTACATGGGCCTGCCCATGCCTCGTCCCATCTGCGGCATTTGTGCAGCATCCCCAGATTTCTGGTTCTTAATAGTCTCATCCACACTCAGAATAAGACAAGCTGCCTCACACGCTGCCGTCAACGCATTTACTTTAATAATCGCCGGCTCCCAGACACATGCTTCCAAGTTATCACTGATATCCTCCATCATAACATCCACACCATACCAACAATTACCTTGTGCGTGTTTCTGGCGCAATTTGTTCAAAATATTTGTCGCATCGAAACCAGCATTGTCGCACAGCTGTCTGGGGATGATCTCCAAAGCCTTCGCTAAAGCACCAATCAAAAGTTGTTCTTTGCCTGCAATAGTACGGCTGTGGTCACGGAGCATACGCGAAAGTTCCATTTCAATGGCGCCACCACCAGCGACAACGGAATCGTTTTTGATGGTTCGCCTTACAATCATGATAGCGTCGTGAAGAGACCGCTCTGTTTCTTCAAGGAATTGTTCGGCACCACCACGGATGATTAATGTGCATGTTCTTGCGCTTGGACAACCCTATTGGATATAAAAAAAATACATAAATTTACGATAGTGAAATTTCTAGGTTAAAATCATTTACCTGGAAAAAGTTGAATCGTTCACCGCCAACTTGTTTTTCTTCAAAAAGTTCGCAATGGCCTAAAACTTCTTCTTTCAAGTCGTGGACTGTGGTCATGACAGCACCACCGCATGCCTTCATGGTTCGCTTAAGATCATCTTCCGGAACACGGCCGGCACAGAACATGTCTCTATTTATTAAAAAAATTTATGTAGACAATATTTTTACAAATTACAAACAATGAACTAACCTGTCAGCAAAATATTGTGTGGCAACATCACCAATTGGTAACTTTGACAGTACAACCTGTGCACCAGACAAATGAATCTTCTCCAATTTGTTGTACAAAATATTCCATTCAGCATCAACAATCTTTTGATATTCCTTAACATTGTTCACCCTAACCTCAGCATTGTCCCTCTCTGATTTCAACTCTAACTCAATATTTAAAAGCGCAATTTTGCATTGTTTATAAGACTTTGGTTGCATTTCAAATCCAGCATAGCTGAAAGTTTTCTTAAAAGCTACACCTGCAACCAAAGTACTATCTTCCAATGCACCGCCTGTAACCTTTTTGATTCCAATCATGTTTAAAGGCAATAAATCATCCAACATCAACACAGCATCAACAACTAATTTTGAGAAGAAATCTTTCTGTTGGTGAATCAATTTGGAGCTCATTGCTGTAGCAGCACATTTCTCTAACAAAGATCTGTATTCCCCTGCATTTTCTTTTTTAATTTTAATAGCAAGTTCAAGAATCTTTTCCAAACACAATTGCAAAGAAGTCCTAACAGACTTAATAATCACTCGTGGATGAACACCTTCTTCAACAAATGGTTTCAATTGTTTCAAAAACTCACCAGCAATAAGTACAACTGATGTGGTGCCATCACCAACTTCTACATCTTGAGATTTAGCAATATCTACCAATGTTTTTGCAGCTGGATGAACAATATCCAACAGTTTCATGATTGTAGCACCATCATTTGAGATTGTTGCTCTGCCATTTTTGTCGACGATCAATTTGTCCATACCGCGAGGTCCAAGAGTCGTGCGAACGGCATCTACTACTGATTGACAGGCATTTATATTGGATACAAGTTGGGGTTTGCCTTGCGAGGTGTCAGTGCCTTCTTTGAGGAGAACAATTTGTGGTTGCTGTAATCATTTATTAATATATATTAATAAGTTTCAAGGTTTTAATGCGATAAAACACGTATTTTAATTAATAAATCCCAAAAAACTTTCATGTGTTAATGAGACAACCATTTTGGTTGTGGGTGAAATTTTGAAATGAGTCATGTGGAGCAATGATACACAAAATAAAATACTACTTACCATCATTTTGATTTCGTTGTGTTTAACTTAAGTTCTGATAAGGCAAATCAAAGAATTATTTTGTTCTTTCACTTTTAAGTAATGTTTAGCAAAAAGCACGAGATCCGGAATCACACCTCAAGTCACACCGCTCTTGGAGGTTATTTCCAGAACTTTACTAGTTACTTTTAGGGATTTTTAAGTTTATAACTAACACGAACTATTTCAAGCGAGGTTGCATTGTGAAGTTACAAAAAAGAAAACGCAATTGATTATTAAAATTAATAATTTAAACGCGTTAAAACTTATAGATACAATTTAAATTCTTATAAATGTTTTCAATTGGTTGTTTATAATATTAAATGAACGTTTTTAACCAATTTTAACTTTATTACACATCGGAGACATTCGTTAAACATCGTTTGTCGGTGTTTTCTGACGGATGACAAACAGTTTTGTTGCTAATTCATTCTGTGCGGCTTTGCGGGTCGTGAATTTCTGTGATTGCTTNTACAAGCGAGGTTGCATTGTGAAGTTACAAATCTGGTTACAAAAAACAAAACGCAATTTATTATTAAAATTAATAATTTGAACTCGTTAAAACTTATAGATACAATTTAAATTCTTATAAATGTTTTCAATTGGTTGTTTATAATATTAAATAAACGTTTTTAACCAATTTTAACTTTGTTACACATCGGAGACATTCGTTAAACATCGTTTGTCGGTGTTTTCTGACGGATGACAAACAGTTTTGTTGCTAATTCATTCTGTGCGGCTTTGCGGGTCGTGAATTTCTGTGATTGCTTTGCATTTTGAAAAGTAATCATGGCTACAGAACGTTATAGTTTTTCTTTAACAACTTTCAGGTAAAACAAACTATTACTAAGATAAATATGTACTCAAAATCAAGATTAAATTAACTATTTAATTGTAATTTACCTGCACTGGAAAATAACCTAAAAAATTATTTCAGCCCTTCAGGAAAACTTGTACAAATCGAATATGCTTTGGCCGCCGTTGCTGCAGGTGCTCCGTCTATTGGAATTAAAGGTATTTTTTACGGAAATGAATAATATTTTAAATTACTTTATGATTGTCATCATTACAGCCATCAACGGAGTTGTAATTGCTACAGAAAACAAGCATAAATCAATCTTGTATGATGAACACAGTGTGAACAAAGTTGAAATGATCACCAAACACATTGGTATGATATATTCTGGTATGGGTCCAGATTACAGGCTTTTAGTAAAGCAGGCTAGAAAAATGGCTCAACAATATTATTTGGTATATGGTGAACCTATCCCAACTGTTCAGTTGGTGCAAAGAGTAGCAGCTGTAATGCAAGAATACACCCAATCAGGTGGTGTGAGACCATTTGGTGTGTCTTTATTGATCTGTGGATGGGACAGTGATAGGCCTTATCTGTTCCAATGTGATCCATCAGGAGCTTATTTTGCTTGGAAAGCAACTGCTATGGGGAAAAACTTTATTAATGGAAAAACCTTCTTGGAAAAGAGGTATAATTACAAACAACTAAACTAAAATTAACTAAAACAAGAATTGCTTACAGATATTCTGAAGATTTGGAGCTGGATGATGCTGTACACACTGCAATCCTAACTTTGAAAGAAAGTTTTGAGGGACAAATGACTGCTGATAACATTGAAGTGGGAATTTGTGATCCACAAGGTTTCAGGCGATTGGACCCATCTCATGTTAAGGATTATTTGGCTAATATTCCATAAATTATTTTTTTATGTTCACTTAAATATGGTTTAACAATAAATGTAATGGTTTTCTTACTGTAATACAAGATAATTAAAGTTTCTTCTACAAATTAATTTTGAGTAAATTTTTACACCTGACGTCATAAGTTTGACAGCTGTCAAAACTGCGTTTTAAAGATGTCTTAATATGCGCGGTTAGTTCACTATCCAGCCATTGAAGCGCTGCAAATCAACTCACTGTCGGAATCCAAACAAAAAAATTATGTTCATAATTTATTTTTCACCATGAAACAATTCGCATTCACGCTGTCAGTATGCTCAGTATACAATAAATTTATTCTCATTAAATTTATAATAAAGTGGAAAATGAATAGCAAACAAAACACAATTTAATTGTTGTATTAAAACTACACATATATAGTCGTGAAATAAGTAAAATATCTAAATATATCTTCTGTTATTTCAATCAAAATATTACACTTATAATAGAAAAAAAAAACTTGACAACTAAGAAAAGCTCAACGTTCGCTTTCCCTCAACGCTTACCAAAAACATATCCATTATTTTATCTGATCCTTCCATCGCTGCTGTCAAAGCAAACTTGAAGTACATTGAAGTATGTTGTGTGTTTCTATCCTAACGATAATTATTTCTTTTATTTGTATTTGTATGCAGTTACCACGCAAAGAATATTATGGTACTTTGAATAAATCGATGTCTGTCTTGGCTTATTTCTTGGTTTCGCTTATCCTTGATAGAATTAATTAATGTTTATGCATATTATTTTAAAAGATGTTTTGATTAATTTTACTTAATCGTCCGATTCCGGCTGGATTCAATTAATTACTTAAGTTCATGTTATGTATGTATCTCATTCGCCTTCTGTACAATTATTTCCTTAATTGCAAATGCGTCATCTATTCAAATAAAACGCGCACGCGCATTGTACGTCGATATTTACATTGCAAAAAAATATTATAACGTCTCCAAATTCTAACTAAATTTGCATTTAAAAATCGCGCGTCAATGTTGTAACCGGCGAAGTCGAAGATTAGAAATCCCTATACACTTTTGTTTTAAATTTTAGTTTTAACTATTTACAAGTCTTTTTAGTCCCACACAGACGAGAACGACCTCTCCCGTTTGTTAATTATTACCATCTCACCGTTTTAAGTTCAGTCCAATTTCGCACGCTTGCTATCATCGAGTGTGTCGTCATTCTCCGCCGCCATTTCGTCCAATCCGCGTTTCGGACTTCTCGTGACGACTTCATCTAAAATACTGGCCTCATTCATGACCTCTGCCTGCGTCACCGTGGGTATTTGTTCGGAAGAATTACAAAATTCGCTTTTATTCGACGTGAAACTTTGCTCCACTGGGAAATCAAACATGTCTGGTGGTGGTTCGCTTAGTGAGCTCATCTGGGCTGTCATTGTGCACATATCACCAGATGCTAGCAAATATTCTGCTGTGCCGTCGTGTATTTTTCCATCAACGTCAGATACAGTCGTCGATGCTGTGGTTGGTAATTTCTGGCCGATTGTGCTTGTCTGAACTTCCTCAGGATCTTCAGTCAGCAATGGCATTGATATCGGACTTGTAAACTTTTCCCCATCGTCCAAGGAAGGCAACGAATAAAAACTAGGACTGCTCATTTCCGTCGACGTTGTGGTAACATCCGGTATCGTTAATGGCAACTCAATATTCCCACTAAGTTCAGTGGGTAATAGATTAACCTGCTGATTTGCAACGGATTGTGCAATATTCGGATCAGTAATTGTAATCGGCAGGTCAACATTCTTAGGTACATTCAGTACATCGCTTTCTTTGACCTTTGCATTCGCACTTGGCACTTCCAACGGTGTCATAATCGGTGAATTAACTGTTGAAGTTTCCAAAACATTGTTAACAGCCATCGGATAACCCGGACTTAATTGGGACTGCGTCAGTTTAGCAGCTGCCACAGTCTGTTCTTGCTGGAATACATCAGTGTCTGCTAAAGCAGCCGCCAAAATATCTTGATTCTTAGCTGTTGCTTGCGACGCAAACATCTGCGCAGGATCTTCGGGAGTCTCAATTCCCAACTGGCTATTCAAAGACATTAACATTTGGTTATCCACATCAGAATTAATTAAAATCTGTTGGCCATCAGTGTGAATCAAAATATTTTGTCCATCGACATGCGCTAGAAGATTGGCAATCTCCGGATTGCCCTCTGTTAGAGATTCGAGGAACTTCTGAGTAGCCACAGGATCACCAGTAATAATTAGATTTTGTTGCATATCTCCCTTGTTAATGCTGCAGGTGATAGCAGACATTTGTTCAGAAGGCGCATCAGCATCAGGTAACTGTTGCTCTAAAATTTGAGCTTCTTCTTGGGGAAGTTCAGGAACCTGAATTTGAGGAGCAACTTCTGGGACTTGTACCGGAACGGAAACAGGCACCTGCGGAGTTGGTACTGCTACAGGTACAGAAACCGGTTTACTATCAGCAACTGCCTGTTTCTTAACTTCTGGTTGTTTTTTCGGTGTAGCTGTTGTTGTTGTAGCTTGAGTAGTTGTTGTAGTATCAGTAGTTTCCGAACTAGCTGCAGAGCCTTCAATTTGTAGCACCATGTTGCTTAAATCACCTCCTAGGTTAAGATCAAGTGACATTAACGCTTCATTATTCAACGGTGTTAAACTACCAGACTCGTCCAGAGTTACCAACATGTACGATTGTGGTTGACCATCAACAGTTTCACTAGGTAGAGCTAAAATTTGACCTTCCATTATAGTAGTTTCGTTGCCCAACGCATCTTGAATTACTAATTGTTTCGGTGGTCGGTCTTCTTTTTTATCAGCAGGTTTCACCACTTCAGTTTTAGCTCCAACTGCAGAGGTTGTCGCAGCAACTCGAGTAGTACCCGCAGCAACTTTAGCTTGTCTAACAATTTGTTTAGTATGTGGGACTTGCTCAATTTTCTTTGCGGGTGTAATTGGTGCTAAAGGTGGAACAGTGCTGCGCGGCGATGGCGCCGCCACTGCAGAACTTCCGATATTAGATATTTTATGCACAACCCTAGAAGCATCCGAAACCGAAGACGCTGGCACTGCTTTTTTAATAATCCTTTTAACAGGAGCACCCGTTTTAGACTTATTAGCAGCCCGATTAATAGCTTCCAACTGTTCAGTAACCTGTTTCTCAATATCTTCATCGCTTGTACCATGGATCCTATTAACAATCTCCCCCTGTTGATTCTTGATGATAACAGTACGCGTCTGACCAGGAGTTCCTTTTAAATGAGGCAAAGACCCTTGGAACGAAAACTTTTGCCCTACCTTTTGCGGTGTTTGCATTTTACCCGCTTCCATCTTAGTTTTCTTCACAGCAATCAATCCAGCACCAGGCGAACTCGTTGGAAAGATTTTAGATCGTTCTTTCATTTGTGCAGGAGTAGTTTTAACCACAGTTCTCTTAACCGGCTGCTGGTAACCCATCAGCTTTTGTTGTTCTGGCGTCAACAAAACTCTTTGTTGTTGGCCTTGATTATTAGTCACAATCATAACTTTATTGCCGCTAGGTTCAGATGTCATTACACTCTGACCAGCTTTAGTTTGCGTAAGTATTGCCGGTTGTTTTTTGACCATCGGCTGACGTTTGCCAACAGTGTACTTACTTCCAGGCGCTACTGTACTTTGAGACGGGACAACAACAAACTTACCTTGCTTGGCACTAGCCAAAATAGTAGGCTGGTGTTTCACAATCACGGGCGCCGCTGTTGTAGTACTCTGATAAACCCTTTGACCCTTTACAAATTTAGTGTAAGTTTTCGATGTAGGTGTTGTTTTGAGGTTACTCGCAGTACCAGAAACCGGTTGTTTCGGTATCGGTTTTATCTGCTGCACAGGTTTACGCACGACTTGTTGAACAACCGGTTTCGTTGCTTCTGTAACCATGCTTTCAATGTTATCAGTCAAAAGCTGATCACCCATTACAATAGGCATGTTGTCAATATCAAACGTATCATCTTCTTTACCCTTGGGACTATTCAGCAGGTCATAGACTTTCTCCTCAACTGTTTTTGCAGAACCGCTGGGAACTTTGATAGTTTGTTGTTGAATAATCGTCTTTTTAACCTTCGAGATGGGTTGCAAAACTTGACCCTGCGCAGTTATTATAGTATGCTCCAGAATTTTCGGTTTACTTTTAACGGGAACAGACATAACCGGTTTTTTAACTTCGGTTTCTTCTACCGGAGCTTTCTTGGGATGTTTAGTGATAATAAAGGTATCGATATCTTCAATATCATCATACGGTCGTTTTACCTTTTGAACAGAAACACCAGAATCCGCAGGTCTGATCAAAGTATCCGAAAGTATGGTTGGTTTATTTTTACTAGTCGAAGGAGACACGGTTGATAAACTTGGAGACGCGTGAACAACTCTACCCATCTGCTGCTTCAAGTTCGGTCCGGGTTTCTTCGCATCAATATCAAACTTTGGGGTTGCGATTTTAGGTAAGGGCACTTGCTGGGGTTTGGATACTTGTGATCGAGGACGCTTGTTATCAGTAAGGATGTCTAATAATTTCGACGTGCTTTCCTGCTCCGACGAAAGCCTACTATTCAAAATAATCGGTTTTTGCGCAACCGGCGATTCAGTTACTTTGGAAACCGCGACAACAACTTTCTCTTTGCGTTTTTCAATTGGTTTGTCCGTCAAAACAACCATTTTTTCCATTACTACGTCAGTTTTTTCCAAAACATTCTGTATACTTGCTATTTTTTCAGTGCCATCTTGAATAATTTTCGCAATTTCAACCTGACCATCTGCCAAAATATTCTCAGGAACAACCGTAATGTCTTTGTTTAACGAAGAAACCGATGCTAATAAATCCAAAGGATCATCAGCTGGCAATCCAGATTCTTCGCCTGTTACTGAACTTTCTAAAGTATCTTTCAATAATTCAGTGATATCAATACCTCCTGCATCCACACCCGCTGTTAACGGTTCAGTATTAGGTGTAACTTCAACCTTGTCTGTTATATTCACTTCTTGTGAAGATAACGAAATCCTTCTAGGAGATTTAATATTAGCAGCTTTAGACGCTACTTCATCATCTCGTTTAAGCTTCTTTGGTTGGCAAGCTGGATCAAATTTAGCTGCGTCCTTGTTGAGGATTATTGGTGGTGACTTCATCGGAGATTGTCTTACAGGCGAAGACATTGGAGACTTTTTCGGTGATAACGTTAGTACTGGTGCCTTAGTTGGTGTTGAAGGCGTTGTAGGTGATGCTGGTGCCTTTACAGGTGAAACTGGTTTTGTCGGTGATAAGGGTGTCTTGGTAGGAGACATTGGTTTTGTGGGAGATAATGGTGCTTTAACCGGAGACATTGGTTTAGTCAGTAAAGTGGGCGCTGCTTTAACAGGCGATAATAATGATTTCCCAGGTGAAGATACTGATACATCCTTACTAAGGATTACCTCCCTGGTAGGAGACAGCATTGCGGGAATAGCCTTTAAAGGAGAAGTTGCTCGACGAGTTGGAGGCGGGGATTTCATTGGACTTTTAACCGGAGATTTAACTGGAGTTTTAGCAACCTCCACAATATCTTTTACAGGTTCTTTAACCACCTCTTTTAAAGGAGACTTTAATAAATCTTTTGTAGAAGACCGTAAACTTTCTTTTATGTCTTTAGTATCGTTTGCGTCTTTAGCGTCTTTAACATCTTTAGAAACTTCATCACTTGTTGATAATCCCGCCGAAGAAATTAATTTCTTTTTAGGCGGCGATAAAGCTTTTAACCAATCTCCAGGATCAGAATCAGAATCGTTGTTATCATCTTCCTCATCCATTTCAGCGTCAGAACTTCTTTGTGGTAAATGAATCTTACTTAATTCATCCAAAAGTGCTTCACCAGTTAACTTAAGTTTCGGAACCGAATCTTCTAAATCGCCAGGCTTAACACTTGTAGCTTGTTCTTCCAAATCTTTATTGTCTTTAATCTCCTTGGTGACTTTAATATTTTTGTTGTCGTCATCTTTGTCCAGACTCTCAATCCCGCCCAATATTTTCGTTGGTGGAGATTTAAGTTCGTTTTTATCCGAACGTGAAGATCTCAAGTAAGTTTTAGGACCTCTAGCACCTGTTTTCGTTGGCGTCAGTGCAAGCGAAGATTTCACCTCAGCCTTAACAGCTGGTTTCTTATCTTCAGAAATTGCTTTACTATAAACTCGTTTTTCTTCTGTTTTCGGTGTTGTAGGTAAGTCCTCGTGTTTCGAAAGCTTTTTATCTTCAGATTTTGCTGCAGATCCTAATTTTTTATCAGAATGTTTACCTAAATCGGCATTCCTCAAACTATCTCGCCTTGAAGAAGATTCCGGAGTTTTTTGGACCTGGACTTTCAAATCGTTCTTTGACACTTCATCATCTTTTTTACCATCAGCCATTTCCACATCTTCAACAGATGAACTATGTCCTCGTGTTCTCGAACTGGGTCCTCTTTTATCATCTGACTTTTTAGCGTCTTTTTCTTTATCATCCTTATCACCAAGATCTTCAGTTGACATTGAACGTACAGGCGTTCTTTGCCTAGTTTTGGGAGTTTTTGGTGCAACCGCACTCTCTGATTTTTCAGACTTTTCCGTCGATTTTTCAGGCTCGCTTAGTTTATTCATTAATTTGTTTTTCATTTTAGAAATAAGCGGAGATGCACTGGCAACTTCATCACCTTTCCCGTTATTAACCTCAACTTTAGTGGATGATCCTTCAACTTCTTCTTTTTTAGCGCCGCGTTTTGTTGATTTGGGAGTGAAAGATTCCGACTTCTCCGATTTTCTGTCTTGTGAATGTGACGATGATTCACTCTGAGACTTGGACCTACTAGCTCTGGTTTCTCGACGAGGACTATCTTCTGCTTTTTTGTTATATTTTTCATTTTCTTGAGCTCGCAAACTACCAAAAACGTCAATTTCAAATAACACCTTTTCTTTAGGTTTCGTCTTTTCAATCGATTTCGATTTTTTGTCAGATTTATCCGCTTTATCCTGATCTTTTTTAGATTTTCCAGACTCGTCAACAACTGACTCCATTTTGGAATGTTTGTCATCGTCCTTTTTCATCGATTTATCATTATCTGTTTTAGAAACTTCGTCTTTCTTGGTAGATTTATCTTCTTTATCATCTTTTTTAGATTTGACATCATCTTTTTTCGGTTGTTTATCATCGGGCTTAGAAACGTCATCAGCTTTTACAAGCTTATCTTCATCTTTTTTAGAAGCAACATCAGATTTGGATTTACTATCTTTTTTCGTATCCTTAGGCTCGCTTCCGCTAGCATTTTTCTCATCATCCTTTCTACCTGACTTTTTATCTTCCTCTTTATGAACTGATTTCACCTCGCTCCGACGTCCAGATTTCCTAGTTTCCATTTTTTCTTCAATCTTCTCTTTATGTCCGCCTTTATCTGATTTTTCAGATTCAGAAACATCAGTTTCTTCATCTTTTCTCGGTAATTTTTTGTCATCCAGTTTAACGTCACTTCTCCTACCTGATTTTCGCAGGTGGACTTTTTCTTCAATTTTTTCCTTTTCAGCTTCTGATTCCGTTGGTTCAGCAACAGGTTCACTTTCAATTTTATCTTCTTTTTCTTTCTTATCCAATAATTTTTTATCTTCCTCAACCGGTTTTGAGTCACTTCTCCGTCCAGATTTTCGCGGTTCAATCTTTTCTTCAACCTGTTCCTTCTTGTCTTTATCTTTATCAAAGCGTGTTGTACTACGTCGTGTAGTTTTCTTATCTTCAGCATCTTCTTTTTTGTCTTCTTTACCAATTAATTTGTCGATATCTACTCGTAAAGAGCTTCGTCTTGCTGATTTTTTATTCTTATGTTCTTCAGTAGCATCCGTTGATTCTTTATCAGCACTAACATCTTTCTTTTCTGCTTCTTGTTTAGTTTTATCGCCGACTTTTTCTTCCTCAACCTGTTCTTCAATTTTTTTCTTATCCATATCAAGTTTATCATCTATTTTCTTTTTATCTTCAGTTTTCTCTTTGTCAGCACCACGCATCGAAGTCCGACGTGTCGAGCGTTTTTCATCAACTGGTTCATCCATCTTTTCTTCAATTTTCTCAACCATATCTCCTTCTACCGTAACAGTCTTATCAATTTCTTTCTCGTCCTCTTTTTCTGGAAGCTTATCTTTATCAAACCTTGTACTACGGCGTGTATTTTTCTTTTCCTCCGTAGGTTTCTTTTTATCGTCCACTTTACCACAAATTTCTTCTTTCTTGTTGTCTGCTTTAGTTACTTTTTTCGGAGAGTCAACCTTCGATTCATCACTCTGATCAGATTTGTCATCCTTAATCAGTTCCTGCTCTTTCCCTCGCATACTCAACTCAAAATCTTCAAAAGATTTTACAAACCGTTTCTTCGGATTCGTTAATTTCGTCGCTACCTCCGCAGATTTTCCACTTTTTGAATCCTCATTCGTAGTTTTAGGTAATTCTGGAACCTTTGTTGCTTCCCATAACGAAGTAAAGTCCATATCCAACTTTTCAGCTGCAATTGCTGCCTTTCTGGCTGATGTAGTCCCATTTTCTTGTTCTTTGTCCTTTGTATCCTTTGGTGTAGTCGCGCTGTTTTTGTTAGGTGTTAGTTTTCCAGAAGACTTGGCTTTAGTCACTTTAACTTCTTTGACAGCTGGTTTTGGAGATGAAGATTCCATAGCAATGCTGGAAAAAGTTGAGTTGGCTGTGGTATCAAAGTCAATGTTATTGTGATCAAAATCTAGACTCTTATCGTCATCGTCGTCATCATCATCATCGCCCCATTCAGCTAGTAGATCGTTAGTAATGTCCGGCGCAGCTTTCTTGACAACAGCGGGTTCTTCCGGCTCAACTGGTATAGGTGCTCGTTTCCGTTTTCTCCGTTTTTTCTTCTCAGGAGCTTCGCCATCGCTTATTTCACCACCGGAGAGCGATAAACCTTTGTCTATCAAAGCCAAATCTTCATCAATGCTGTTAGTTTTTGATTGCGGAATTTTATTCTTCCTGGGGCCACGTTTTTTAACTTTCTTCCTCTTATCATTGAAAAGAGGATCTGATTTGAGATGAATTTTCATGTGCAAAGCCATGGCATCAACTCGACTGCTTCCAATGCCACAGACAATACATTTGTACATAAACAATTTGGATTCTTCTTTTTTCTGTTGGACCATTACTATTCGCTGATGATCGTTGCGTTTACCGGTAAATCGGGGGTGGGTTACATAACGAGCTGGAGTCTTCTTCGCTGATGAAGGATCTGGAAGAAAACAGCCAAGCATAAGAAAATACCTAAGAAATATTCAGAAAAAACGAGAACAGAACAAAACTTACTATTTCCTTTTGATCGTCCTACAGGTTTTGGTGAATTTTTAACTTTAGGTGTACCAAAAATATCGGAAATTTTAACTTCCTCCTTCTTCTGTGGTGGTTGAAATTTTTCATGGTTAATAATATTTTCATCTCCATCTGTTCGTTTCTCAGCTATGACAACATCTTCAGGAAATTTTTCCATATTACTCTTCTTGGCTCGATGCATATCTAAAATTCATTTTTATAAGTTTTGTTGCACTTTAACCAAACAAAAACACTTACCCAAGCCTTTTTTGATGAACTCATCTTTTTTTGAGCAATTGTATGGAAATATCCTATCATTTTTCCGCACATATTCACTAAAATACTTACAATAAGCCCACAATTCAAGCATAAAAATAATACAAATACTTACTAAGAGTCTTCTTGAAAGAATTTAACAATAGCAAACGGCAATTTGCCCCTTGAAGTAGACTGCAGATCCTCTTTAACTGACTCCTCCAACTGTTCAAAGTCAGTAGTCTCACCAGGCCACCAACATCCACCAAGTTTCACCCAAACGGTGTCGCCGTGCTTATATTCAGCTTGTGTGTCGCACATTTTGTTCCTTCACGGCGACGCCACATAAAAACTGCGAGCCCTGTGTGCACAAAATAGTTGTTTATAAACACTGTATTTCTGACATTGTCGACATTTAAGACACAAATGTCGTCGTCACCGCCGTCAACCGCCGACTACCGATTAACCACGATTGCCTACAGCCACTTAAATCAACAGTTACAAGATTCAAAGCGGAAGATTTTGTTCGCGGCTTGAACAATCTCACTGAATATCACAATCACAACGCGAGAAAAGGCACGCACGGCACTGCGCGGCGGGTGAAAATGCTTAATATAAATAGCAACGAAAAATATCAACGGTCATAACCTTATATTTTGATGCGAATCCGAAGTACACAGGCCGCTGGCGTCGAAATCATCGGACGAACGCGAATTCTCGTCCTTCGGCAAACTCACCAAACGTATTTTTATTTATATTAATTGTCAATAAATGCGTAACAAATTCACTCGGCGGAGACGTACATCTTATACCCAGAATGCCTTTCGAAGGTTAGCGTCATCAGTGCAGCCAACATTTCGCGCCCAAAATATCTTACCAAGCTTGTGCGTCGGTTTTAAGTTTTAAACTTATTTACGCAATTCTAACTTTAAAAACTTGTAAAAACTATCTTAATATTACATTTATATATAATAGTTTTTCGAAACGTTAGAATTTTTTAAGTTTTTGTTTCGAATTAACATTTGTGAAGATGACTTCAACACAAAGCGTGAGTTATGTGGCAACGTTGCAACGCAATGCGTCCGCCATGTTCTGTACAACGCGGGCGTTGCGGTTGCGCGTTGCATTCCTTATAGAACATTGAAGCAAATTTGAACTTAAAACTAAAAAATGGTCTATTACTCTACTCGCAAATAATTAAAAACAACAATTAAGAGATGTTTGTGAAGGAAATAGGTACAATGAGATTTTCTCATTTTCAACATTTGGTTGTTTTTATACAAATTAATAAAAATAAATCAATATATTGGCCTACACAAACAAGATTGAAGCTAACATTTACATTATTACATGTTATAAGTTTATTTTTATTTTAAAATTCTTGCACAATGGAATAAATTGAATCTTAGGAATAAAATAATATAGTTTAGTGCGTAGTAATCCTCATATACACAAATTCCGTAATTAACCAGCAACTACTTTGGTTTGGTAGCTCTTCTGGCACATGTTAATCTGATCGCCTAAACTCAATGCCATGCCCTGTAAAATTAAAGACAAAACCGTTAAAACCTACATTTAAAAATCCCAAACAAAAATATTTACCTGACTCTTGGCGCGAATACGAATATGGCCAGTAACAGCAGCTTCTGGCTTGTTAAATGGCTTCTCAATACTTAAATTAGCAAGAGCATCCTCACCAAAAATACTCTTAGCGTACATATTGGCAGCCATGAAGCCACACTGTCCCGATAATGCCTTTTCCGGTGTCAAGCACTTCATATTCGTGCTCTTCAACAAATGCTTTAAATAATCAGCCAAATCCGTAATCGTCGTAACGACGGAAACTTTGTTTTCCCACTCAAACTCAGCCCACATGCTTCTAAATTCCGTGTCTGTGCATGAAGCGGGCACAATGTAATCCATGATATCAATATGGATATCATTCAACACGACTACGTTACGATCGGAACCAGCCCCAGTAACATCATATACAATGTTACCAAAAATAATTCCGTTTTCGGTGGATGCGACTTTAACATTCGCCTTAATATTGCAGAAATCTTTAGGGGCAAGAACAACGGGTTGAGGTTTTTCAACAAGTTTCAAATCACCTAAGGTAGCAATTTCTAGGGTACAGTTTTGTAAAGTATCTGTTGTTTGGTTGACGATTAATACGTCAAGGACAATATCGTATTGGTTGACGTGGACGTAGGCTTCAGCGTAGACAGGATCAGAGAAGCCGGTGAGTTGTGTGACTTTGTTGAGTTTGCTGGAGGAGAATAATTCGGAGCCGGGATTACGACCGCCGACAAGGGCTTGGGATAGTGAAGACTCGAAAATGTTATCGCCGAGTTCTCCGGATTTATCTTGGTTTAGTTGCATGAAACTGATGGGATCATCGGGTTGGATTTTGTTGTTAGGTTTTTCTTTAGCTTTCTGCATTGACATGTCTTCGATTTCTTTCGCGAGCAACATTTCGTTGAGTGCGTTGCGACAACGCAGGTTGAAGATTTCGATTACTTTAGGTGAGTGTTCAGATAACACGCGCAGACAGAAGAGGAGATGGTCGGTGTCGTCGTTTGTGATTGCTTTCGTTGGTAAACCTTAAGAAAAACAATTTTTTTGAGGTTAAAGTCAATAAAACAAAACATCTTGTTCACAAACAAACGCCAAACTTAATAAAACATGACTTGATGGATGAATGTTAGGTTATGTTGAAAAGATCATATAGTTTTGTGGCAATATAAAAAAATGAAAGAAACTACAAACCTGATTTTCCAAGATGAATAATTCCAGCCATAATCAACATAACACTAGCATCAAATTTATTTTTCTTCTTATCATCACGCATAACTTCAGCATACCGTAAAGCCAACTTCGTTAAAGTTGTACCCAGCCCTGCCGCAATAAAAAAGTCCCCATCCATCATATACTGCCGCAAAGGTGGCCTCTTCTCCTTTTTGGACACTTGCGTAGTATTAAACGCTGATTGCGTAGCGTAAGTCCCATCAGAAGTAACCAAAGTATTATTACTACTTCCAGTACTACCAGTAGCAGAACCTGAAGTTCCAGTTTGTGCCTGCCCTTCCTCAGGATTCTCCCCAGCATGCAAACGCTGCTCAATTTCCAACAAAGGCCCATCACCCAACGCCAAATTAATTTCTCTCAAAACCGACTCAACATCATCGGCAGTCGTTGCATATTCACCCAAAATCCACAACGCAGCCCTATGAATCTTCGCTGTTTTAATATCTCCGAAACTCTCCAACAACTTTTCGATAATGATCGGCCGCAAATTCTCAAACTTCTGAATCGCTTCCCTCACAAAGATCAACACATCAGCCGCGGCCAACTCGTTGGTATCAGACAAAAACTCAACCAAAACCGGAATGACCGTACTAGCAACATCGGGGAACTTAATACTGCATGAATGTAAAGTCCTAACCAACAATTGGCGATACTTTCCTGTGTCTTCGTGCTCGACATCATGAGTTTTAGCAACTTCTTTCTTTAAAACCAGGACCATTTCTTCAATGTTACGCGACGAAACTAAATCTAGCGCAAGATTTAGAGTTTTTTTGCGGACCTCAAGATCGGGACTTGATAAAACGCGTAATATATCCATTACTAATTCTTGTAGAACCTTCTCATGACTTGGGTGTTCTTTTAACGCAATTAACCGATCAAGGACAATAAGTTTCACATTGTTATCGCTTTCTTTAACGATTAATTCAATGTAACAACTGGCGGCGGCACGAATCGCAGTTGGTGCGTTAGATAAAGTTATCAAAGTACCAGCTGCTTCATACCGGACAGCAGGACTGCTCGAATTTAATAAATTATAAATACAACGAATGAATCTAGACCGCTCGTTTGGATTCGCGTGACAAACTTTGTAAATTAACTCAACGATAACTAACTGCAAAATATCTCCAAATGTATTAACTTGATCCAAACAAGATGCTAAATATGACAGAGCCCTGTCTTGATCAGCGTGTAGCAACATTAAGAACGCGTTCCTTTTACAAGACATATCTTGTTCTGTTTCTAACAAAGTCGCAACTAATTCAGGCGCATCGGGAATTAAAAATTCGAAGTTTCTGTAAATTGTGAAAATCGCTAACACGGCATTACGCCTCACATATGAATGACGGTGTTCTAAACAGGCTCTAATTGTAGGCATTAAAGGTTCTAACAATTCAGGTTCTTTAAGTTTACAAAGAAAACGTAATGTTGATCCTCGCAGAAACTCATTTGGATGTTGTAAATCTTTACGATAAGCATCACAAACAAGAATCATTTCTTGTAATAGTTTACCATCTGCTGATGTTTTAGGGACAATTTCCCAAAAAATTAACAAAAGTTTTTTAATTGTGTGGTCTTGTAAAGGTAGTACAAATCTTATAATGATCATTAAAACACCTGGGAGGCGTTCACCAGCCAGAATCATGTTGATTACCTTTTTTAAGGCTTCTATTTTTGTTTTGATGTCACCTTTTTCAAGATCCATCTTGAGTTGCATTTCATTGTTGGGTTCTGAATCCGATGGTAAGTTTATCAAGGTGTAACATGGCTGCTCTATGGCAGTCATCTTGACAATGTCGATTTAAGATCTAAAATTTTAAATAAAGTTGTTATTAGTAGAAATTTATTACTAGTAAAGAAATTATCTGAGTATTTCAACGTATAATTAACAAAGTAATATACTTTTTAGGCTATGTTTTTCCAAGTTTATTTGTTTTGATATTTGACGATTTTTACGTGATAAATTCGAGTGATTTAAACGTATTTGTGTAAATTATAGTTTTAGTTTAAAATATTAAGAGTAATTACTTACGTTTTTTGAAGATTTGATAGAAAATAATAAAATACTGCACAATTCTTCGTCGGCTACGTCGGGCTACGTGTCAGTTGATGTCAGATGCTTTTCATGTCAACATGTACAATGTTTTGTGCGCATGCGCACTAAGATTTATACGCAACCCGGTATACACATAATTTAATTTGTAAAAAAATTACTATAAATATTTATGAAATACAAAATAATTAACAAAATATTAATACTGCAACATAATTTTAGGTGTAAAACAAGACATTATTAACGTAGTTTTCACATTTAAAGAAAATGTCAAATCAATGCAAATGTAAAAAAGTAAGGTTATATCACAAAAAAAATCTAAAATTTGATAAATAAATAAAAAGTTTAAGTTAAACCAGGTTAGAAAGTTAAAATAGTAATGCATAAAACTGAGTTAATGTTAAAGTTATAGTAAGCAAATGGTGTTTTACAGCTTGGCGTCTAATTTAGAAATCGGTTTTCGTCGCATCTAATCGTTCCGAATCGTTTTAGGTTGGGAGAAACTGGGAGAAACAGTATTGAGAAATTCAGGAATTAGAAAATGCCTACAATCCGTATAAGGACCTCATAAACTGAAATATTACTAGTGATATTTTCAAATTCATTCGGAAATCTTCATTCAAGCTTTCTCACATTCATATGCGATCAAAGTCTGTTCAAACCTCGTTTAAAGCTCTAATGTGACATATTTAGCTCATTTTCTAACAAATTTCGACATTCCTAAGTTTTGGCAAGCAATTCATGAGCCAACAATTAGAGTTTACATACACCCGACATAACCTAACCCAAACAACTTAAATGTATCATGTAAAATGTTGTAAACATTAATTTACGGTTAATAAATGTATAAACAAAGTTTTACTGACTTTTCAGGATTTGCAGGAAATGACAAAGATTTTATTTGTAGTATTTTACGTTTTAGTGCAAAATATTTTGCTTATATGCCACAAAACAATCAGATTATGATTTTTTTTCGTTGTAAAATAATTTTTTGGACAAAAGTTAGGTTATAAAGGTATATAAATAATAAATTAACAAATTGTAACATTTAAATTGTTATAACATTAATAAATATTAAGGTATAATAAGACTTTATTCAATTATTTTAGAATAAACGCGTTTAAAGTTGACTAACTTAACAATTCTAACCTAAAATTTATTTTTTTCGATAAAACCTGCAATTTAACCTGATATTACTCCTAAACGTTTTCGTACGAATCTAAATCCAAAATAAAATAGCTGCTTTGCGAGCATTTGGGAGCTAAAGCTGGGTTGGTTCGGTGAGAGTCCCGTTTCGTGCGGTCCCGTCGAATATTTTCGTTGTGTCGCGGCGTGGGCGCCGATGAAAACTGCGCGATTGTATTTTTGGATAAAAGACAAAACTGCACCGAGAACCGATTACCTACGGCATGTTGTAACGCGCTGTTACGCTGTTAAATAATATCCAAACTCCAAAAAAACACAAACAGGACACGACCGACGCAAATCAAGCAAAAAATGCAAAGTTTACGTTGTTCGCAAATAGCAGCAGGAGAGCAGGAGAGTAATCTCAATATTTCTCTTTCAGCTTCAACTGGTAGTTAATGTTCAGCAGGATTGAGCAGGATGCAAACATTGTAAATAGCTGTCATATGATCCAAGCAAAGCGTTTTTGTTTAGATTCGATCAATGAAGGTTTAATTTGATCGTAAAATCTATAAAATCTTCAAAACTAACAATTGTAAACTAATTTTCTTTAAAATTTTGTTGA
>JARJDS010012509.1:0-11096 GCA_030264155.1 Atheta pasadenae | reverse complement strand
TAATAAAGTTCTTTACTACACTTTTCTTTGTACCTTTAGCTTTTTTAGTTACAGTTTTATTTACTAATTGATGACAATAACATTTAGATTTAATGCCAATAAATTTATTCATTATTTGTCCACCATATTCATCTTTAAATAATCCTAAAACAACTTTGTTCTGTCTTTTAATATTGAATTAATTATTTTCTATAAAATTTGAAGTATCGAAATTTTCTGGATTATTACGTATTACATCATAAATATTTTTATCATAACATTGCATAGTTAAACTATCAGTATCCATATATAATAACTTAGACTTCTCATCTGGATAGAACTTCTTCACAAAATTATAATAGAAATCATACATTCGAATTTTGGAAATATCTAATATAGCAAAGCCAATAAGTAATGGTTTATTATAAAAGACTCGCATTTTATTTAATTCAATTGCAACTAATTTTTCATCAAAAATTAAACAATTATGAAAATTTGGTTTACTTAGAATTAATCGTGCACCAATTTGATGCCCATCGTTTTCCCAACATTTTACTAGCTTCACAATCACTCATTTAAATAAATTTTCCATTGTTTTCCCAAATATGGCATTTATCATTAATTTATAAAAATCTTTTTCAAATTCATTAGTTGCTGTTTGTCGTAATTTTGAGTTTAAATCAATATATCATTTTAAAAAAGCCGCTTGTTTAAATTTTAAAGCTTTATTAATTTTTCTTAGTTTTAAACCCATTTGTATTGCCTGTTTTAAGTTTCTATAATGTAAAACGTAATTTCTTTTATTGTATAGTGTAGCTAACAACTTTTTTTGTTTTGCTTTTGGAGGTGTAATATTTTCGGGAGGAAGGGGTAATTCTTTATGTTTATCATGTAAATTATTAGGATAATCAATGTCTACATCTAAAATAGATCCAATATCGCTATCATCCGCAACTTGTAAAATATCTAGATTATCAACATCATATACCCATTCAAAGTCGCTAATTGGTAATGGCTGCGACATTGCCCATCCGTATAAGTTGCATGCATCCCAATAACTCAAATAATTTTCGGGTTGTTCAGCATTAAATAAATCAGTATACTCATTATTTGCTTCTGCAAATCTATGCAAGCATTGACTAATACCTCCACGAATACTATTTTGTAAAAAGTTTAACATAATATAATCTGTTAAAAGTTCAATTTCAATATTGATTACTTTTAACATTGCATCCCATGAGAGACCGGGTGCTGTAAAATAATGAGCTGGATCTAACTGATAAGCTTCATAACATGTTGATCTAAAATTTTCAAAAATATCAGCTAATAGTAATACATCCACTTTTAAATAAAATCAGAATAATCACGAAGATTTGAACATTTAAAATACGACCACACTTTCGTTGCATGCGCATACTCTTCTGCAGAAATATCTTAATTATTTAATTAACTATAAAATTGATTTATACTTGGTAGCTGATTATCATCAAGTTGCCAAGAAGCCATTTATTCATAAGGAAATATTCCTTTTTTTGTCATCAGTTTTTGTTACTCATGACTTGGAAAAAATCGTGAAACATGTTTGAATGAATTTAAATTTTTTGCGAGTTTATCTAGGCTGGAGTTCATGAATTGAAATGTATCTAAAAATCTTAATTTCATATAAATACCTTTTTTATTTTATTTGTTTTCATCTACTTTAATATGTTTTGTAAATGCTATATATTTTTCTTTATTGTTAGGTATGACATCAATTTTTTCTTGAGTTAATGCTTATTCTTTAACAAATAAATGCGAATCGTATCCAGACAAATTATGAAAATAAACAGGTATAAAAGTCGGAACTTTATAATTTAAATTACAAATCGAGTGCGCAGCTCCTCGAAATGCGCAAGTTATATGACAGTGATCCATAACTTTATCATCCATTGACAATGGTTGTTTGCATATATGACATTCGTCAGCAACGTAGTATTGCAACGCTTCAAAACCAAGTGGTTTGATGATAAGCATAATATGTTTTAAGTAATTGTTATATATGTTATGTAATTCATCAGTTAACATTTTGATAAAAACAGTTGGGCAATCTACTCCTGTATATGTATTAAACTTGTTTAAATTATCATTAAAATTGCATATGATGTAGTATGCAAAAGCATATGGTATATGTTCGTGCGTTTTTGTCGTAAATGATTGATTATTCTCATTCGGTAAGCATGTGCTTATCGGAATTTGCAAAGATTCAAAATCGGCTACAATTATGAATGGTACATATAATTTTTTTCCATAGTTATTAAACTTTATTTTGTTTTCTGCGATTAGATCACCAGTGTAGTTTAATTTAAACTTTTCTGGATCAGGCATTTTTACACAAATTTTACTACAACCATATTTAATATGATCTGTTAATTTAAAACGATCGTTAAAATGTTGTAATCAACCATCGCAAAAATGTAATTCGCCTTTGTGTAAATTTATTTGACTGCTAACTAATCTAGATAAATTTTTCATAAGAACATAATGAAAGCGATTGTTTTCTTCTAATAATAGTAAATTTACATGTCGTTCTTGTTTCTTTGCTGTATAGTAAATTGGTCCTTCTACTAAATACTTGTTGTTCTCCTTGTTAAAAGCTAAGCCATAAACATTAATGCTAATAATATTATTTTTTTCAACCTTAGAAATATCTTTAATGCTACAAGGTAAATTAACATCTACTAAATTAACCTTTCCAACATATTGTATGTAATTTTCAGAACGATTCGGATTTGATGCAACTGGATATAATGCTGCTGTAATGCACCATGCAATGCATGCATTGTCATTATTAATAATGTTTATACATGCTTGCTTGTTTAATATTTCTAATGGTAGTGGGATGTACGTTCCTCGTCTTATGGGTTGATGTTTGTTGATGTTAATCATTACATGTGAAATAGCAAAGAATGCCCATCCACTGTCTCTTTCTTAAAATTCTTCACTTTTTTTAATAATGTCTCAAAGAAATCGTTAAACATTTGATTTAAATCACTTGAATTGGTAACAATTTGAAAACATGAGTTGAATGATTTTAAATCTGTTAAAATATTGTTTTCATCTTTTCCTTTTTTTACATATAAAGCAAATAATTGAAAATTCACTTTCAAACTTTATACATTTTTATCAGCAAATTTTACATGTTGTCATTGATGGTATGGTGTTGTTTTCGTTGTTTTTAAATAAAAATGTTTTGATTATGTTCTCGGTTTCTTGCTTTTTATCTTGAATGATTTGGCTGTTGTTGTTCTTGTTTCAGTCCACACATAGAGATGATTTATGCAATCGCAAAAATGAACATTTCGGAAACTTTTTTACATGTTCAAGCTATGGATCGTCTGTTTATTTCTAAGCGGGTAATCCTCCACCACATGAAAAACAAACGGCTTAATCTCCAGTTCCGGTGTAGAAAAATCCAGCCTTAGCCAGCGCATCTTATCGTTGTTTAAAACTGATTGGCCACTCTTTAAACGATTGCAGACGATTTTCAAGTTGAGCATAATGCACATGTTTACTTCTTCTATGCTTAAAAGACTGACATTACTGAATGTTTTTTTTTTATTTAGATGTAAACACTTATACATCAATTAAATTTATTTATACCCAAATATGAATTACATTTTAAACAATAATGATTCACTGTTTCACAAGAATTGCACAGATATGGAACACAAATACATGGAAAGTATACTATACCCAATAGAATCGCAAATAAATGTGTTTGTTTTAATATCACGTTTTTTTTCGTTGTTTCAACTTTTTTCTCACCACAATGCGGGCAAGCTGCAATTAATTGCGATTTTGGTCTTAAACACTGAACTGAAATTGAAGACATCACGATTGTAAATGAATGTTAAGAAAAATAATGATAATTTATAGAAACATGTACTTGCATTAAAAGTTAAAAATGCGTTTATTATTTTGAACATAAATATTTAACATTTTTACATTATGTTTACTTTATACCACATATGGTATTTTATGTTTGTTATGAAAAAAAATAATATTTTTGTAGTATGGTTTTAAAAATTCCATTTTTTGCGATCCTTTCACTACAATTAAATTTGCTTCATGCATCACAAAAATGTCTGGCAATCCATTATAATTCACATAGCCACTGTTGTAGATTATACCATGATAATTGTTTTCAACCCATCAAATTATACGTTGACTTTGTTTTGTTAAACAATGCAATTGCTTTTTGGGTAAAAATAAATAGCTAAAAATTTTATCTACATCATATGTGAACGCTATTTTTTGGTGTAAATGATGGAAAATCAAAACCTTGCATATCAATATATACAATATGTTGTTGTTTACCCATATCCGANTCCACCACATAAAAAACAAACGGCTTGATCTCCAGTTCCGGTGTAAAAAATCCAGCCTTTGCCAGCGCATCTGGTCGTTGTTTTAAACTGATTGGCCACTCTTCAAACAATTGAAGGCGATTTTCAAGTTGAGAATAATGCAAATGTTTACGTCTTCTATTCTCAACAGACTAACTCTGTTCGGGCATAGAATTTACACGTACGCGAATCACTGACAATACTGATTTTTTTTTTATTTAGATGTAAACACTTATATATCAATTAAATTTATGTGTACCCAAATATGAATTACATTTTGAACAATAATGATTCACTGTTTTACACGAATTGCACAGATATGGAACACAAACACATGGAAAGCATACTATACACAATAGAATCGCAAATAAATATGTTTGTTTTGATATCACGTTTTTATCGTTGTTTCAACTTTTTTCTCACTACAATACGGACAAGCTGCAATTAATTGCGATTTTGGTCCTAAACACTGAACTGAAACTGAAGACATCACGAATGTGAATGAATGCCAGGAGAAATCATGATAAATTATATAAACATGTACTTGCATTAAAAGTTAAAAATGTGTTTATTATTTTGAACATAATTATATAACATTTTTACTTTATGTTTACTACATACCACATATGGAATTTTAAGTTTATTATGATAAAGACAAGTTAAGTACATTGAGGAAATGAACGCGAGCTGAATCATTCAATTCGATATGAGGCACATGCCATTCAACTTCAGTTACGTTGATATAAACATTATCAGCGCCCACATAACAATATTTATCAGTTCCTGACCTTAACAATGTTAAGTCTTGTCTAGCATTAATAATAACTTTACGATAGTCCTTAGCAAAACCAAGCAATCTATTCAATGGAATTTGTGCGTAAAATTGTTTCTTGGTATTATTGTACACACTCAATTTACACGATTCTTCCCATCCAAATAATTTGTTGTTATAATTATTTGCCTCACATGTTAAAACATTTTTAATTGTTGTTGTTGTTCCAACATCGTGGTTTCGGTCAATTTCTACACCATTTAAGTCATATCTAGTTTCTTGAAAAGGTTGTCCTGCTGTCGCTGCTAGTAAAACTACCTTTCCTTCAATTAACAGATAGCTTTGATATGGTTTGGTATATTGATCTTGTTGTTGCATTAATATACGTATTTTATCGTATTTTTGAAGTTATTTGTTCGCTGTTGATATGTATGAAATTGTTCTTTAGTAATTGTAATATCCGAATTTATTTTTTCCAAAATGTTTAAATCGTTGTTTATATTGTGAGTTCTTAATTAAGTATAATATATCCTAATGTTTGCAATTTATTTCTGCCTTTGGAACTTAGTGTTTTGCTGTTGGTTTTGCACGTTTTGACAGTTCTTTTACTACTAATACTTGACAAAGTACAGCATGAGTTTTAGTGTAATATTACTAATGGAATTTGTGTTAACATTTAAATAAATATGATTTCTAGGTTTAATATTTATTGCATAACCTGGATCCACTTGAGGTGAAAATTTATATAATGTATGTGATTCTTCACTATTATAAAATGAACCTTGAACAATATTACATTCTACACGAATACTTGTCACGTTCACAAAACTAACTGGTAAATCAGAAGCATGCCATTGTTTTGCTGGCAATATTTTCCTACCAGAAAAACCAAGTATTTTACCAATTGAATCTGATGGTAAAAAATCAACAGTAAATTTACAAAAGAGTTCCGATTTAATCGTATTATTGTTAGCTCTAAGTATTAAAATGTTATTTTTTCTTTAAATTATGCGCTTCTTTTAGTTTCAATTTAGGATACTTTTTAATATCGTTAATTTCATATAAAACTTTACCATCATCATAGTAAAATTTATTAGTTCCTTCTTCAAAGTTTGGAATTGTATTATATGTATACAAACCAACTAAAGCAATGTCGTAGTTTTCTTTTTATATATCAATAGACGGATAAAAATTAGTTTGCAATATGTTGCTTTTTCCGAGTAATGTAAACGTAATAGACATGTTTATTTCTTTTAATTTAACATTAAGAACTCTAAGCACAAATGTCCACAATTAACACTGTTAAACGATTGATATCTATTATAGATATGATATATTTCAAACTGCTTAAAATATTATTGTAATTCTTGTGGCGGTGGAAGGTTTCCAAAACTATCAAAATACAAAACTTTCTCACTACTATACTTTTTATACGCTACCCAATGTGTACCCAATGATTTAATTGAGTCTAAATTTACAACTCCACATTTGATTTTATATGCTCGTTTTGGTAATGTATCGCGCATAAAAACCCCTCTAAAATGAGGAATATATTTTTGACCAAACCTATTTATATCATCACTATTTAAACGTTTCTTTTTATGTCGCTNGTTTAAATAAACTTTAATATTTCTTATATTACAATGGTTAAAAGTTGTTACATCTTGCGCATGATTATTTTTCTTATCAGTTTGGAAGCATACAATTACATAACGCGGTCTTTCAACAGATGTGGATGTTTTAACCGACCAAATATCATTACTAGTATTTTTCAATGCAGGCAACTCGTGCAATTCCCATTTACAAAATGGTATCAACATTGGTTTATCCGCTTTAAGTATATTGAGGAAATGAACGCGAGCTGAATCATTCAATTCGATATGAGGCATATGCCATTCAACTTTAGTTACGTTGATAGAAACATTATCAGCGCCCACATAACAATTTTTATAAGTTCCTGACCTTAACAATATTAACTCTTGTCTAGCATTAATAATAACTTTGCGATAATCTTCAGCAAAACCAAACAATTTATTTAATGGAATTTGTGCGTAAAATTTTTTCTTGGTTTTATTGTACACACTCAATTTACCCGATTTTTCCCATCCAAATAATATGTTGTTATAATTATTTGCCTCGCATGATAAAAAATTTTTAATTGTTGTTGTTGTTCCAACATCACGGTTTCGGTCGATTTCAGAACTATTTAATTCATATCTACCTTCTTGAAAAAGAAAACAAATTGCATTTCTTGTTAAGCTAAACGCAGGTGGAGGCTGTCCTGTTGCCACTGCTGGTAAAACTACCTCTCCTTCAACTAGCAGATAGCTTTGATATGGTTTGGTATATTGATCTTGTTGTTGAATTAATATGCGTATTTCATCGTTCATATTGAAGTTATTTGTTCGTGGTTGATATGTATGAAATTGTTCTTTAGTAATTGTATCATCCGAATTTATTTTTTCCAAAATGTTTAAATCGTTATACATGTTGTGAGTAGTTACTAATTAAGTATAGTATATCCTAATATTTGCAATTTATTTCTGCTTTTGGAACTTAGATCTTTACTGTTAGAACTGCACGTTTTGACAGTTCTTTTACTACAAATATTCGTCAAAGTACTGCGTTTACGTTTTATACTTTTTGTAGACTTAAAATTGAAATTGTGCACTATCTTGTTGTTGTTGTTGTTGTTATAGATTAGTCCCATTTCTTGCAGTGTTTCTCAGTTCTAAACAAATTGTAATTTTTTCACCTCGTAAATTAACTGGTCGACCGTCTTGATCAATGAGTTTTAGTGTAATATTACTAATGGAATTTGTGTTAACACTTAAATAAATATGATTTCTAGGTTCAATATTTATTGCATAACCTGGATCCACTTGAGGTGAAAATTCATATAATGTATGTGATTCTTCACTATTATAAAATGAACCTTGTACAATATTGCATTCTACACGAATACTTGTTACCTTCACAATACTGACTGGTAAATCAGAAGCATGCCATTGTTTTGCTTGCAATATTTTCCTACCAGAAAAACCAAGTATTTTACCAATTGAATCTGATGGTGAAAAATCAACATTATATTCACAAAATAGTTCCGATTTAATCGTATTATTGTTAGCTCTAAGTATAAAAATGTCATTTTCTTGCTTTAAATTATGCGCTGTTTTTAGTTTCAATTTAAGATACTTTTCAATATTGCTAATTTCATATGAACCAGTTGGAATAGTTATAACTTTACCATCATCATAGTAAAATTTATTTGTTCCTTTTTCTATATTTGGAATTGTATTATATGTATACAAACCAACTAAAGCAATGTCATAGTTTTCTTTTGAAATATCAATAGGTGGATAAAAATTAGCTGCAATATATTACTATTTCCGAGTAATGTAAACGTAATAGACATGTTTATGATTTCTAATTTAACATTAAAAACTCTAAACACAAATGTCCACAATTAACACTGTTAAACGATTGATATCTATTATAGTTATAATATATTTCGCACTGCTTAAAATATTCTTGTAATTCTCGTGGTGGTGGAAGGTTTCCAAAACTATCAAAATAACAAACTTTATCAACACTATACTTTTTATACGCTACCCAATGTGTACCCACTGATTTAATTGAGTCTAAATTAACAACTCCACATTCGTTTTTATATGCCCGTTTTGGTAATGTATCGCGCATAAAAACACCTCTAAAATGAGGAATATATTTTTGACCAAACCTATTTATATCGTCACTAATTAATGGTTTCTTTTTAGGTAGCTTATCTAGTAGTTTTTTGATTGATATTTTGATAGATATAATCCGAGACCCTCTTTGTATGGTTTAAGATACAATCCAGATCCCGATTTACCAACAGCAATGGCTTCCATGGTTTTATTATGACGATTCGTTTCATCTAGGGATTTTCTTGAATTCTTCGCATCTGTTACTGCTTTGGCAACGCCTGCTGCTCCTCCTGCGAGAGCACCTAATGCACTAAGCCCAGCAAATATTGGAATTAATGGTAAAAAACCTCCATACTTTGGTATGGGTAATATACGAGGTTGTTTAACTTTACGTTTTCCACCAGCATTTTTTAAAGCAACTTTTGCAGCAGCTAAAGCAATGTTACTTCCTTCTGAAATACTCCTTGTTTTAGCCTGTTTAAGTTTTGATTTTATTTTACTTAAAACCGCTCTATTTAATGAAACTAATTTCTTTTTCCCTTTTTTCCCTTTTTTCTTTCTAATTCCCATACCTAATTTACGTTTTACTTTCATTGCTGTGGTAACTGCCCAAGCAGCCGCTTTTTCCCCAAACTTTGAATCTTTAGCTTTACCGCGTTTCCAAGCTGCTTTTTCAAGTATTTTATCTGCTTTATGTCTATCCTGAAGTGATTTTTGTGTAGAATATGCAATATCATGTGCTTTACAAGCCGAATTTAAACCGTTAATGCCAGTGTCTCCACGTTGTAATCGCTTTTTTAATTTAGTGCCTATAACAATTATTAAAAAAAGAGTAATAATGAAAATGCTTCATATATATGAAATATTACCTGGTCCACAAAATTGGTATCCTCCGGGAATATGTGCTTCAAAAGGAAGGTTATTAATAACTGAATTAACAATTCCTTTTCCTGTCCGTTTTGTTTTTTTTATTCTTATCATAGCTGTGACTACTCATAAGCTACTAACACAATTTAATTAATGTTATGCAATATATATATACCATTACTTGTTTGTATCAGAGGTATTCAATTATTTACAAGCAACAATGGAGGTAGTAAAACATAAGTTAAAATTACCTATAGTAAATCTTGATAAACTAGTAAGTACTACTAATTCAAATCATTTAACAAGAAAGCATGGATTATTATTACCCAATTCAATTCGATGTGGACCTTCTAACTGCGGTAAATCGAATGTAATGCTTTCATTACTATTCGATAAAAATCGGTTAAAGTTTGAAAACTTATACATTTACTCCAAGTCTTTATACCAACCTAAATATAAATATTTAGAAAAAGTGCTGAAAAAAGTGAGAGGAATTAAATACTATTTGTTTAAGGAGAATGATGATGTAATAGGTGTTGATAAAGCACAAGAAAATTCAATATTCATATTCGATGATGTTGCATGTAGCAATCAAGAGAAAATACGAGAATATTTTAGCATGGGTAGACATAACGGTATTGATTCTTTCTATTCGCATATTCCTAAACATTTAATTAGAGATAATGCAAATTTAATTGTGTTGTTTAAGCAGGATGATTTGAATTTAAAACATGTATAAAATGATCATATAGGTAGTGATATGACGTTTGAGCAGTTTAAAAGAATTTGTACTTTCTGTTGGCAATGCAACTATGATTTCTTAGTAATAGATAAAGATAGCGATATTTATCGTGGTAGATATAGAAAAAAATTTGATAATATAATCGAAAAGTTTTAAACTTTGCATCATTTCTATAAGAACCATTGAAAACAAAGCATTATGTCGGAAGAAACAATAGAGCAGAAAAAACAGATTATAATACTTAGAAAAAATATTAAAGAAAAGCTGTTTGCTTTAAAATTAAATAGATCGGAAAATGAGCGTGAGTTTAAAGAAACATATCATCAGTTGATAAATCCCATAAATTCAATTGTACAACATGTAAACAATCCGAAAAACAAAAAATTAAACATTGCTATTAAAAAAGAATTAAAAGAAGAGGTAAAACCAGAAGTAAAACAAGACCATGAATCTAAAGATGAGCAAGATTCTAAAGATGAGCAAGAATCTAAAGATGATAGTTTAGAAACAGTTGTTAATCAATTTGAAGACTCTGAAGATGATCAAGAATTTAAGGAAGCATTTGAAACTTCAGATGAAATCGGTTTGAAGGATTTGCAAAAACATTTAGAAAATACCAACAATCAACATTATCATAATAAATATGATCATATATTTGGTATAAA
>JARJDS010012508.1:1568036-1589109 GCA_030264155.1 Atheta pasadenae | reverse complement strand
CCGTGCATCATAAGTTGCCTAGGTTGTAACAGCTGTGATGGTGGTAATTCGCTTACGTTCGCATTCGACCACATTCGACATTCTAGTCATCAATAATCCTACGAGACAACAACAATTTCTACGTGCATTCGCATATTCCGCGGTTGTTTACGATTCGTCTAGGTCATATACAACGCTAAGCTTCGCTAATATTACAGGTGCAAACATTACCAAGCGTATTACTAGTCAATCAGTGCTATTCAACGCATTGTGAACTTGGGACGTCCTTCGTCCATGTTCTAACATGTAACTACGACGGGTATTAGGCAAATAAGAACTAAATTACAACAATTAACAACAAATTAGCGAGGTAAGCAACAAAACTCCAACGTTATTTGTAAACCTATAACACTTGACACGCAAAACAATTGAATGTTTTGCGCGAAAAACACGTCGAAAAGTAAACAATTTTTAATTTTTTGGCATTAACAAACTGTGAAAAATGTAATAACCTCAAAATATATTCAATTTTGTTTTTATAGTTGAAAGAGTTCAAAACTGTAACACAAAAATGGATTTTAAGTTAAGGGTTTTGCCCATAGCAGGGCTGATTCTGGAATATTCCATTAAGTGCCATGCTGCTGATAGTGACATTGAAATGGATGCAAAGGCACAGTCTATGCACAGAATTGATTCTTTGAATTTATTATCTTATACAATGTTGTTAATCTTGACTGTATTAACAGTTTGGTTGTTTAAACATCGCCGGGTTAGTTTTCTACACGAAACCGGACTTGCTGTCATTTACGGTAAGTGTTTATGGTTGCCTAACTATAAAACTTTAAAACTAATCAGGATTTGATGTGATTTTTTCAAAGGATTAATTGTTGGTGCCATAATCCGCTATACAGGAAGTTCCGATCCAATGTTACGAATGTCAGTAATCCAAACTGACAACGATAAATACAACAGCAGTATACCCCCTGACGCTTTAACCTTACATTACATGAAAAACAAAAGCTACGAGTATTTATTTCGTGGCGAAATCAAAGAATTCAGTGATAATGTCATCGATATGATGGCCACCTTTGATCCGGAAATCTTTTTTAACATTATTTTACCACCAATCATATTCCACGCTGGTTATTCGTTGAAACGAGTAAGTATAACCTCAAAAAGTTGCTTGTGTAGAACTATCACAAAATGGCGTCATATTCCATTTTGTTTTCATTAAAACTTTTAGTTTGGCGTACGGTTTAACCTGAAATAGTTAACCTAATAACCCGTTGATTTTAGAAATACTTTTTCCGTAATCTCGGCGCGATACTAACCTACGCCATTGTCGGCACGGCCATGTCCTCATTCGTCGTTGGCGTTTTGATGTACGGCTGCGTACAGTTGTTACCAACACGCATGGCGGCGAGTTTCACATTTTTGGATACTTTATATTTCGGCGCGTTGATCTCATCAACGGATCCGCTCACCGTGTTGGCCATTTTCAGCGATTTACGTGTTGATGTCAATCTCTACGCGCTTGTTTTTGGTGAAAGTGTACTCAACGATGCCGTGTCGATTGTTCTCAGCGGGTAAGTAACATAACCTTTACTAATAACTGGTAACATTAACATTATTAACCTTAACATTGATATCACGTTCGAATCATTTCATTTACTTGGAAAACCATAAACTTTTAATTTTAATTTCCAAAATGATTTTTGTGTTTTTTTATAGATCGATTCAAAATTATGCTGAAAAATATCAATCCGGTTCTGGTGGGTTTGAAACCATAGCGTTTTTGAAAGCTGTCTACGATTTCTTTGGAATATTCATGCTGTCATTGGTGATTGGCGCAACAATGGGAATGTTAACAGCGTTTTTAACAAAGTTTACTCGTATTCGAGATTTTCCTTTGTTGGAATCGGCGTTGTTTGTTTTGATGTCTTATTCTACGTTCCTTATCGCCGAAGCTACCGACCTCACTGGTGTGGTAGCTGTGTTGTTTTGTGGAATGTGCCAAGCACACTACACGTTTAATAATTTATCCGAGGATAGTCGAACTCGAACGAAACAAATGTTTGAGTTGCTTAACTTTTTGGCCGAGAATTTCATCTTTTCATACATTGGCGTGTCAATGTTTACTTTTCCGAGACATCATTTCGACGTGTTGTTGATTTTGGCTGGATTCGTATCCTTTTCAACGAAATTTAACGATTTATTTCATTGTTTATAAGATTTCAGTGTTACATCTTGTTTTTCCTTGACTTTTGTAAACTTAACAGAGCTGCGCTATGATTGGTCGAGCTGTCAATATTTATCCACTGTCATATTTATTGAATTTAGGACGTAAACCAAAGATTCCTACTAATTTTCAACACATGCTCTTTTTTGCTGGTAAGTTTACTAACTTTAAAACCTAAAGTTTTGGAACTGAAAAGGTTAAGATGTTATTCATTTTAAGGTTTGAGAGGCGCAATGTCATTTGCTTTGGCCATTAGGAACACGGCGTCAGAAATACGTCAAGCCATGTTGACCACAACCTCACTTATTGTGATTATCACAGTTATAATCCAAGGTGGCGCTGCGCTCAATCTTCTACATTGGTTCCAAATACCGTGAGTAGAATTAGTCATTTGTTTTTTTTACCTTACTTGTTATTAAAACAAAATTTATTGAAACAGAGTTGGCGTTGATGACGAAACTGAAAGTTTAACCCGCAACAAACGTAATGTAAGTTATTGTGAAGTTTCTAACCTTAAAAATTAGTTTTAACTTAAAATAAAAACAATTACAGGGAAGTATAACACCCGGCAGTACAGGTGACTGGTCTGGTGCGTTTGGTGAGAGTACCCAACCTTCCATGTCGCAAAACAGTAATGAAAAAGCGCGTCTTGCTCGTTGGTGGACTTCATTCGACACACACTACATGAAACCCCTCTTAACCCATTCGCGTCCTACTCTACTAGAAACACTTCCAGTCTGTTGCAATCCAATGGCGCGTCTGCTAACCACTACTGAGCAGTTAACGCAGGAACACGCCGATTCGGATTCAGATCTTTGCATCGTCGAGCACGAGAACGGTGTGCCACGCATTGGCCAATCATCGTCGGCGGCGACGGCGGCGGCACGAGTAAGTTACGACACATTTTAAAAAAACACACACTCCACAACTAATTATTATCAAAATTACTAAATCACTGCTACCTTTTAAATTCTTTCTTTTCAATTTCTGTATTTCATTGTTTTTTTGAAACTTTTTAACCTCAAAATTATTAGCGTCCGACGTTCATGTTCACAAATTTTAATTTTGCACCCTCGTTTTGTTTGCAGTCAATACCTGCTATCAGCGGCCATCAAATCTAGTTTAGCTTCTCGCGCTAATGCTATGATAGCCAAATTAATGTTGATATAAGATGTATGACAAATGACAGTATCATCGTTACCATTTACTGTGTGATAGACCCGTTGAAAACATAAAAAAAAAACAAGTATGTAAGAGAGGTGAAAGAGAGTTCAAATTAACCTGTGGGGGCTTAAAGGGTTACTCCGCCCCGTCATGATTGTTGCGTTGTTGCATTGCGATTGTTGTTTTTTTTTTAATTTTAAATATTTGTGTGCTATACCTTTCGACTCTTAGACGCTGGTTGACGCGTCTCGTGTTTGTTTTGTAGGCCTCGGTTTCCTTGAAAGGGGAGTTACACTGGCTGTGATTCACTTAATTTACTACAATATGTGTACTTATTGCTATATTATATTATAATCACCAATATATGATAATGAAGTTGATCAAAACCACATAGAAGTTGATACAATCACAATTTCATATGTTTACAGAACACGTTTTTAAGGTTATGTATGGTTACGTAAGTAAAAGTAAGGTTATGATGTGTTTCTATTGCTTTTAAGGTTAATAAGTAATGTCGCTCTCTCTTCGAACTACGGTAGGTTTGTATTTTCTGCGGGATCTTGCGTTTGTTTCAGCAATTGGTGAATGCATGTACGCTTTCATTGGGAATCGTTGCCCAGCGACATCTACTTCGTATTTTGCGTCTCTCGATAAAATATATTCTGTATTAACAGTTTTCACCTCTGATCCCATTGGTCTTCTGATATATCCTAATCCTATTAACTTATTACTCGAAAATCCATACCCAGCCGAAGTTATTGTACCCACAAAGTCGCCATTTCTGTAAATTGGTTCCCCACCCCATGGCCAGATGTCCTCATCAGGATCGATTTCACTTAATTGAAAGAAAACTAGTTGTTTTTGTACTCCTTGAGTTTTTTGTTTTTGTAACACACGTTTCCCGATAAAATCTTCTTTTTTGTCAAGTTTTATGATGTAACCATTGCCAGCTTCGTACGGGGTGACAAAACTGGTAAGTTCTTCTGCCCAGAAGGGGATGAAACGTTCAATCCGCATAAAACGTTGCGTAAGAGTACCAACATCACGTATTCCATAATCTTTTCCAACCTACAACACGTAATTTGAGGTTATTTTAAAGGTTACAATAAAGTTTTTAGGTTAAGTGTAAATTTTAAGGTTATAATACCTTCATAAGGCGATAATAAACATGCAAAGCATATTCTGATGGTATATACAAACAATATCCTGGTTCTCCCGTATGAGTAAAAGACATAATCATCACGTCACTCGCATAACCAACATTGACTTTTTTATATGAAAATGGCGCTAGTTGCATGTTATTGTTTGACAGTTCACCCAACAGTTCGCTTGCTTTAGGCCCGACGATATTAATCACAGTATACATTGAGGTTATGTCGTTAAGCACGATTTGAGACTCTGCTGGACGATTGCGTTTCATCCAACCGAAGATTCGCGTTTGTTGGCTTGTGGGCGAAACCATAAAAAAGTTTTTATCGCTTTGACGAACTAACATGCAATCATTTTCATAACCTCCTTGTGCATTTAACATTCCAGTGTGTACAATTGCACCTACAGGTATGTCAATGTCATTTGTGCAGAGGCGTTGAAGATAGGTTATGATTTCGTTCAAATTGTCAGACTTAATTTCAATCTTTGAAAATGATGACATATCTATAATTCCAACGCCTTCACGACACGCTTGGTATTCTTCCTGCATAAAATCAAAGAAAGCTGGTTTATAAAAACTTCCCGGTGGCATTTCTGGTAGTTTCGTGCGGTCATCTGATGAACTAGAGTCATCTATGCAAGTACTATCGAAGTATAACGCGCGTTCGTAGGCCATTTTGATTCCGAAAACTGCACCACGTGTTTCCAGCACGCTGTATAACGGGCTGCATCTTAACTTCCGAGCTTGTTTGTATTCGCATTGGTGGGGGTACAAAATCGAGTAATTTCTTAAAGAAATTTACAATTTTTAGGTTAATGACTATAATTTTAGTTTTGATAGTGTTACCTTCCTACAATTTCTTTTATTCTTTGTTGTAAATAATGTCTACCACCATGAATATCTAAAAATCTTTGGATATTGAACGGGAGTAAGTCTTGGGTAGGTCGTCCTTCAATAATCCATTCAGCCACGGCTTTTCCTATTCCTCCAGCACCCTAAGTTGGGAATTTTAAGGTTATAGTGTTAAGATTTAGGTTATCTACTGTCAAAAATAAATTTGTAGGTTATAAAGTTTAGGTTTGCTTTTGTACTGTACCTGCAATGAATTACCATTCATTCCACACGCTACGAAATAGTTACCAACGTTTGGTGCCTCTCCCAAAATCCACCGCCCGTCAGGGGTGAAATTATCAGGTGAGTTTACTAATTCCGGTCTTGCATTTGCTAACAATGGAAATCTTTTTACCATTTTCCTCCAATATTGATCTGAAAACCCAGAAAATATCAAGGTTATATCATTACTGGTTTTTTTGTAGGTTATCTTAAAACTTTATAGGTTATGTGTGATTCTAACCAAAGTAACTCCATTCATGTGTAATATTACTCTTCCAATCCCTTGGTATCGTTGCACTTTTATTAAAGGCTGCTTTAGCTTCGGGTTCGAACCATCCACACAAAAATCCAGTCCCATAATCTCTACAATAAGCAAACGAATCAAAATCCCTAACACTCGGTAAAATCTCCTCCTCTGAGTGTAAATCCTCCGTAGTTGCATAATAATGCTCTGCAGGATAAGCAGGTATTCTAACCTTTGCGTCACATGCTAACCCAACTTCTCTAGCCCACATTCCAGCACAATTAACGAAATATTCACAATTAACTTTACCCTTATCAGTAACAACACACGATACTCGATCGTTTTTGGTCAAAACTCTCTCAACAAACACGTTTTCCTTATAACTAACTCCTTTATCCTGCGCGATCTCGGCTAGTACACTGCAGATGGCGCTAGGATCGGCTACAGCATCATCAGGTACGTAAACGGCGCCCTCTAGGTCGTCAACGTTCATGTACGGATGTAACGCACTTATATCTTTGGGCGTTAATAATTCGCAGTACAAACCAGTTGGTATATTGTAAGCTATGCGTCTGCGCAAAGCTATTAACCTATCTTTGGTTTGGGCAAGGTTTAAACTCCCACATTGTTTCATACCAATATCATAACCTTGTTCCTGTAAGTCTTGGTAGAGCTTTATGGAATACATGATTAAATTTCTTTGTGATATTGGTTTGAATAATCCGAGGGTACCAGAACCGAAGTGGGAGGAGCCAGAACCTATTTTGTTTTGTTCTAGAACGAGGACATCTTGCCAGCCGTTTTGTGCTAGGTGGTAGGCTAAGGAATTAGCGACTATTCCAGCGCCGGCTATGACAACCCGTGCTTGATCAGGTAATGTTGAATATTTTTTGGGGTTATGTGTGAACGTAGATAATTTTAGGTTATGTATTAGTCGCACAGTGTGTAAATGCCTATAGGTTAGTCTCAAAGTTTGGTTAGGTGTTAAAAACTGCGTTGTTTTGATGTTTTTTATACGTCGCCCGCATTGTTCGCAACCAATCACACACTTGTAGGTTAAAACACCACCAGATGGCGGTTGTGTCGGTGGTAAACGCTTTAAAACATGAAACATTGTTGGTTTTTCGTGTTTTTTTAACTTATAACGTCAGTTTTTATGATTTTGTTAGATTTTTTATTGTTTTGGGGCTTAATCGAATTTAAAAAAATCAATAATCAGCTGATGAGTCATCTCAAAACGCCGGTTTTGTATAGTTTACACTTTTATTTACACTTGATTCACTTGACTTAAAAATTTTTGACTATCACTCTGTGTTGTGTCTGCTTCGAGTTATAATTTATCAACTGCGTTGAGTTAAAAGGTTGCAGCGGTTGTAAGGATGAAAAAATAGATCCGAGACGCGGCGTCGACGGCGCGATGCGTGCCATGCCATGCGGTCGCCCTCTCAAGCGTCGCGACGCCACAAATATAGATCCGTTGCGGTGCGCACCACGCGCGCATTGCGATTAATCTGCGATGCTTCGACGTTTGGATGGATAGATGTTGTGTATGCATTCGAATCTATTATTTAATCTATTAATTCGTTCAAAAACAAAACAAACAACACGCTAGTACTCTGCCAAATCCTGATAAATATCCCGCAATCATTCATTCTGTGTCGTGCAATCGTTCGATGTTGCAATGACACTTTGATTGCGACGATTATTATGAAAAAACACGTTAATTAAGGTCGTTACAATGAAAAATTAAATAATTGGAGCTGCAATACAATATTATTCAATGACTTTTGTCAAAAACATATAAAAATATTTAAAATATTACAATGTCTAAGCAGTTTATTCAGGAAATTCATATAAATAATATACTTGAGGAGTTTATTGTATCGTTTTAATCGAGGAATTAACCTAAATTTAACAAAACAAAATTTTGTAAGGGCGGAAAAGGTTAATAATTAAAAACTTTACCTATATAGGCAACTTGTATGACATGTGTTCAAGGTTATAGTTTAGATATTTTAAAACTTTTAACAAAAACTAGGGAAACTTTAACTCACCTTATTTATATAAATTTAAAGAATTAGTGAAACTTGTATTTTTTTCAGTGTTTAAGTCACAAATTGTCATAAAATTAACTACAACAATCAAAAGTTATGACATCATACTTTGTCATACTTGTTGTGAGCATGGCAAGCATGGCGTATTGCCTAACGTCAACGCAGTTCATTTGTTTTCGTCGTTTGTCTCACTCTGACCTATAAAAAAGAAATGCTGTGTGCTTTGTCGTCACTTCGTGCGCAATATCTTAATGGCGTCCATATCAGTCCACACTGACATTGACGTTGAGTATCGTTGGTAGTGCGTTCGTCGCCCCGTGCCCATAAAAACTAAACCAAGGCTTTTGCTGTAGATGGTCACATCCTGGTGAGTGTTCCTTCGGGTTCTTCGATAACTTCAGCGGCAACATGCAGCCGGTGGCAGAAAATTCGCTCAACGTGCCGGCGTTCCTGAGCAAACTTTGGAAGATGGTCAACGATCCAACGACGGACCATCTGATATCTTGGGGACAGGTAAAATAATACTAAGTTTTAGTTTACATTAATTAAGCAAAACCTTTTGTTAATATCACTTGGGAAAGTTTAATTTTTGTGATTTTATTTACTTTTTAGAGTGGCAGTACATTTGTGATCGAAAACAAAGCTCAATTTTGGTATGAGCTTTTACCTGTGTATTATAAACATAATAATATGAGTAGTTTTGTTCGACAATTAAATATGTGTAAGTAATTTATTACTCTAATAAAACTTATTTGGTTCTTAGTTTTACTCTTTTGTTATTGGTTGTTACATGACGCCATTTTGTTTTGTTTTTTGACATTTAATAACTGCATGCATTTGTTTTTTTATCTATTTTATGGTAATATTTATAATAACCTTGTTATTGTTATTAATTCTAGATGGATTTCATAAAATATCTACTTATGATGGAGTTGAAAGTGATAAAGATGAGTTACAGTTTTTTCATCAGTTCTTTCAACGCGATAAACCCGAACTTTTAAAGAACATAAAACGTAAAGTGACGACCAATCATAAAGCAGAAACAGCAACAGCAGTTGAACAATCGTCTGTTAATCGTGAAGAAATCTCTAAATTTTTAAGTGAAGTTACACAACTCAAAGGAAGACAACAAACAGTTGACTCACAACTCAACTCAATGAAGCAAGAAAATGCCGTCTTATGGCGAGAACTTGCCTTGTTACGACAAAAACATTTACAACAACAAAAAATTGTTAACAAAGTAAGTTTTGTGGTAACATTCAAAAAAGTTTTTGTAACTAATAATCATTATAATGTTTAGTTAATACAATTTTTGGTAACTTTGGTCCAACCTTCTTCACGAATGGGCGGGCTTGGACAAAAACGTCACTATCCTCTTATGATTGATGAAAAACCACCTAAAAAAGCGAAAACACCAAGCAAGAAAACTTCATCCGTTAAATCTGACGCTTCTGATGGTCCAACTATACACGAATTGGAAACCACGGAGTTTCTTCAAGATGAACTCCTTGCTGAAGTGGCGGAAGATGCTGGTAATCTCTCATCCAACTCGAAAGAAACGCCTTTTATTCAATCACCCGGTTTTGTAAGTTTTATTTCTTATTTAGGTAGCGATTCATTATAATTTTTTTTTGTGTGTTCATAAAAACAGAATCATAATATGGTCGAAGAACTCCTCTCAGATTCTGAATTGCAAGATGATGGTGATGAAATGAACACTGGTGAAGAATCCTTAGACCTTGATGGCAAAATATTCTTGAACGCCAGTACCCAGGACACGTTACTGAGTAATTTAATGAATGGTAACTACAATTCTAAATCTGTAAGTGAGGCAATGGCGGGGACAAGCGCGAATTTACCGTCAACAACGGCGCCAACGACGACAAATGATGAAACCGTTGCGGCAAATGCGACGAGTTCAACAGAATCATCATCAGAAACGACAAAACCAACCACGGTGGCTACAAGAGAAAGAGTGAGGTTATCACGACTTAATTCAGTGTAAGTCATTATTTTAACTTTGAAATGTGGATTCTTAACATAACCTAATACTTTTCTTCTTTCCAAGCATGGCTCTTCGTTATTTTTAGCTAAAATTCTATTTGTTTGTAATTCTCTGTCATTTTGTATCACTTTGTAATTGTTATGTCAACTGTGTGCAACATTGAGTACGCTTTACGCATGGCGGGTTGCATAACTCGCCATGACATAACCTAACCTAGTCTCTTCTGATTAATTTAGCATTGCTGACTCGCATTTCAGTGAGGACATGGACATACACATTGAGAACACGCAATCCGAGCTGGAGTCACTGAAAGACATTCTTAACCCGCTGCTTGGAAATGTGCCGACAGTTGATGCGAACGCATTCCTGAATGTGAGTTTTTAACCTCAAAAACGTTACGTACAATAATATGTCATTTTTTTTGTTAGTTATTTTCTGATGACAACAATCCATATGGATTTTTACCAGACGAGTTACCAAAATTAGGTAAATATCAAGAAAACTAAATTAAGAAAATAAAATTAAAAAAAATATTTTTTACATTTTTATTAGATCCACTGGTTTGCGGATCGGAATTAACGAAATACGACGGTCCGAACCTCGATTTTTCTCAACTGTTTGATGAAGAATCCAGCGATGAACATTTAACTTCGACAGATGTTGGTCAACCGACGGAAAGCATCGATTCGTCAGGGTCTATCACAACACCGCAGATCAAGATTGCTGAACCTAGTTTTCCTAAAGTTTAAAATTAGTTTAAGTAAATTTAGGTATCCAGGTCCTGAATTTTTCTCATTTAACTTAAGATTACCCAATCTAACCTTAAAATTGTGTCATTATTTCCTAACTCCTTGCGTAATTTTTGAGGTTATACAACTATTATTAATGTTATTGTTAAATTATTTAATTGTTAACTTGTTCAACCAGCTTAACGATCATTTTCATCAGTTTTACATCGAAAAATTAGTTTGTAATTGAGGTTAATTTGATTTCTACATGCATTTAGTTTTGTTTTTCTTTTAGCTCTTTGACTTTATCAATCAATTGTGAATAATTGACGAGTTGTATTGAATATTATTGCATTCTAGGTTTAGTGTAGTATAAAGAGGAGATATTTTTGCAAAACATGTTAATGTTAACTCGTATTGTGATGTTTTACTATATGTAAACTCGACGGAAAGGTATTGATTTGTTTACAAAAAAAAACAATTGCCATCAACAAGGCGATTTCGTTTGAAAAAAAAGCACTAAAACAAGTATTTTTAGAAAACACAAGCACAAAGATGTTTAACGTTTGAAATACGTATATAAAAAAAAACAACAAAAACGTTCGCGTTTGTACTGTTTTCGTTAAACGATCGCGGCGATTTAATGTGGACATGAAATTATAAAGTTACAATAAACAATTGTGGTGTAAGACGTGGTTACGTTGCTATAATGTACATAAAAATCAATTAACCACTGAAAATATAATTATTAAATTTATTACTCGTCTTGCAAAGCATCATGTATATAACTAGTGACATGGTGGTGTTGTTGAATTAAATTCGAAACAATTACGTTTTAATATGTAGTGTACACAATTAACGTTTATAATTAAGTTCAAAATTACCTTGAAATTGGGTGTTTTCTACAGATTTGTGTAAGTTTGGATCAGTTTGTATATTAGTGTATAGTTATAACATAACCTCTGAAATTTTCGATTTCTATGCCGATCACGTTAACAAAGTTCAGTCGATCTCTCGTAAACTTTAGTAAACTTAAATTAAAAATGTTCTTTATTATGTTATTGCCAGTTCTACTGGTAACGTATATCATAAAATTGTACAAAGAATCTGTAACGCCGAAAAAAACACTTCGGGGAAAACATATTTGCATCACAGGTGGTTCAAGTGGAATTGGAAAATCACTTGGGATTCTTGCAGCTCAACAAGGAGCACACGTGACTATTATTGCCCGCAATAAATCTCGTTTGGAAACAGCTTTACTGGAAATATCCGCAGAAAAACGTTCAAACGACCAGGAATTTCGGTGCGTTAGTATTGATTGTACTGACCAAAATGCAACAGCTACAATTATCAAAGAAATTGATGCACATAGACCTATCTATATGTTTGTAAACTGTGCTGGGTTTGCTACTTGTGGTGTTTTTGAAGATATGACACAAACTGATATTAAGAATTTGTTTGATATTAATTACTTCGCTACAGTAAATACTTTACAAGCTGTGGTGCCAATCATGAAACAAAGAAAGGAGGGTGTAGTTGTGATTACAGGTTCTCAGGGTGGGTTGTTGGGTATTTATGGGTACTCTATTTATGCTAGTGCTAAATTTGCTTTGAGAGGACTAGCAGAAGTGTTGAAAATGGAGTTGGACTGTTATAATGTCTCAGTTACATTGTGCTTACCACCAGATACTGACACTCCTGGGTTTGAGACTGAGAATATGAGCAAACCAAAGGAGACTAAGTTGATTTCTGAAGCTGCAGGGCTGGTGGATCCAAAGCTTGTTGCTGAGGCATTGTTAAGTGACGCTTTGGTAGGTTTAAGTTTCTTTTTTTATTTGAATTTTCGTAAATGAATATCAACAAGAAACATAGATGGCGCTGTTTATATAGTGGTTATTTGTAAAAATTGTACGATTTTGTTGTTTATTGTTACAGAAAGGCAAGTTTTTCAGTTCTGTTGGGTTTGAAAGCTGGTTAATGACAACTTTATGCGTGGGAATGACACCGTTTCAACATTTATTTGATGTTATTGTGCAAACTTTGGCTTTGGGTCCTATTCGTTTAATAAGTTCATTTTACATCAATAATTTCCAAAAAATTGTTGTGCAATGTAAGAATGAACGTGAGGGCTGTAAACAAAAATAACTTTAGGGTGTTTTTATTAAATTTAATGAATATTAGCACATTTATTTAAAATTGATATTGCATTTAGATTGTAATTTACAACATGTTTTAAACTTATTTTTAAAATCATGTATCACGATCAAAACTTAATATCAAAGACAAATTCACATATTCAAATATATTTATAGATGTGAGAATAATAAATTCTTCATTTTTATTCCCGAAATTATCGAATTAATGTAACACTTTGTATATTTTGAATATAACCTCAAAATTTTAAGTGCAAATTGGTGCAAATCAAGTTATCTTACAAAAATTTCCAACAAAATGTTTAAGAAACCTTTTAAAGTCAAGACTAACACGCAGATTAAGAGTTCTGAGAAGTAAGTTTTAGTTTTGCCGATAATATTTAACTAAAACTGACAAAATTTCAGGAAAAGTTTAAAAGAATTGTTAATAAAAAAGTTTCCACTTTTAACTGAATCTGATGTAGAAGATATTCTACCTAAAAAGGAAACAGCATTTGTTTCAAAAGTACTGACAGCAACTGATAAACATGTTATGGTTTATACAGTACAAAAAAGAGCTATACTCTTTTCTTTAGATGATTTATTCTACCCGACTGTGTATTTGTTATGGAAATATCCACAACTGGGTATAACATTTACTACTAATGATTTTGTCATAGGAAAAGTTACTCAAGGTGCAGATTTAATGATGCCTGGCATTTATGTAAATCCTGCTTTAAAGCAAGCATTCCTGCAAAAACAACCTGGGGTTATAAATAATGTGAATAACAAAGCAGCTGTTGCTGTAGGAGCTATTGCAATGTCATCAACTCAAATGAAAACAGCACAAAGTGGTAAATGTGTGTTGTTATATCATTACCATGGAGATAAATTGTGTACAATGGAGGATATGAATGTTTTACCTTTACCACAACTTGGTGAAGTTGATTTTGACACTGAGAATTTAAGTAGTTTGACTCATTTAACTGAAAAGGAGGTTGAAATTGATACAAATCATACAAGACACTTGGATGAGGTTGAATTTCCACCGTTGGGAGGTAATAAATCAAAAACTACAGATAATTTAAAAGAAAATTTAGAAATTTGGGATAGTGAGAAATGTTCGTCACCGTCAGATGGCGGTGTACAAAGTGAGGTTAATTTAAATATTGATGATATTGTTGAAACTGAAGTTGTCGAAGAAGAAAATGGTTTATCAGAAGTTGAGCAAATGGATATTTTACTTGAAAAATGTTTCTTAACAGCTATCAAGTATAGTAAAACATTAGAAATTCCGATGTTAACATCATCTTTTTATAAATTACAAATGATACCAGTTTGTCCGGAAGGAAAAGTTTTAGATGTCAAAAAGTCTTCACATAAAAAAGTTGGACAGTTCTTAAAAGCAATGGAAAAGGTTTGATTAGAATTGCGGTTTTTTTATTGGTTTGAACTTATAGTTTTTTTTTTGAGGTTAGGAAGGATTAATTGTTATTAAAGAAAAGAAAAAAGGTGTTGAAACACTTGAAGGTATTAATAAAATCCACGAAAAGTTTATTTCTTTTTATGTGGACCTTGACAATCGCCCCAAAAAGGTTGCACAAGGTGAAGATTCATCACAATCAAGAAATATTGTTGAATCATATTCAGTTACACAAGCAGTTCTTCCTTTATTTAAAGAATTTGGCGTACGGTAAGTTTTGTTGGGCGTGTTTGAAACAAGTTACAATTTAAAAATTATGTTATTTTGACAGGAAAAGTGAAACAATGACAACATCAGAAATTAAAAATTACGTCACGACTTACGTTAAAAACAAAAACCTGCAAGATTCTAATAACAAACGTTTTGTTAATGTTGAGAAGGACGAAGTTTTGAAGACGATTTGTAAGAATGAAATTTCTGTCACGTGGGAAGATCTTTTGAGTCAAGTGACGGCATCTATGAAGTCTTGTTTTCAAATTTCAACGGCTGAGGAGCAGACTTTGAGTAAGGGTAAAATTCAACCTATTGTTATGTCAACACAGACTCGTTCTGGGAATAAAAAGGTTACGATTGTGGATAATTTAGATTTGTATCATATTAAAATGTCAGAGTTTGCTAAAGAATGTCAACATGGCGTCGCGGCGAGTACCAGTGTAAGTCGTCCTAATGGTAAGAAATGCGATCAGATTATGATTCAAGGCAATCAAATTTTATTTGTGTACAATTTATTGATTGATAAGTATAAAATACCGAAGAAATATATTCGAGGTTTGGAATTTGCGCCGAAAACAAAGAAATAATTTTGTTTGATGACTTTTTAAGGAAATAAAGACGAATTGTATATTTATTTATGAAGATTTTAATTTATTTTTGGTTTAAAATGTATAAAGTACTTGGAAAAGTTTAATTTAAATAAAATATTTCTGAAGTACCGATATAAATTTGTGAGGTTGCGTGCTATGGTTGCGTGCCTTGCCGTTGACATTGTACACTAGCGCCCCAAGTGTCGTCTATTCGAATTACATTGAGTCTGATTGAGTGAGTTGCATATTTCATTGAGGTTAGATCGGGTCGGTAGACGACTTGATTCTGTTTAGCATTGTCATTCGTCTGCTCGTACAGAATTGTTCAGAAACACAAAAGTTTTAAAGTAAATAATAACTATCAAGATGAATATCACTTCCGCGGCTGGGATTATATCCCTGCTGGAAGAACCTCGGCCAGAGATGAAAGTTTTTGCCCTGAGAAAACTGGACAACATCGTCGATGAGTTTTGGCCCGAAATCAGCGACGCCATCGAAAAAATCGAGATTCTTCACGAAGACAAACTTTTTAATCAGCACGAACTCGCTGCTTTGGTCGCTAGTAAAGTATATTATCATCTAGGATCTTTTGAAGATTCCCTAACATACGCCCTGGGCGCTGGTGATTTATTTGATGTGAACTCCAGGTCAGAATATGTTGAAACTATCATCTCAAAATGCATTGATTTTTACACACAAGCTAGAATTACTTTGAATGAAGGCGGCATCCCGATTGATCCTCGTCTTGAAGCGATCGTCAACCGCATGTTCCAAAGATGTCTTGAAGATGGCCAGTACAGACAGGCTGTGGGTCTTGCTTTAGAAACAAGAAGGATGGACATTTTTGAAGCTGCCATCACACAAAGTGATGACATAGCTGGTATGTTGGTTTATGCATTTCAAGTTGCTATGAGTTTGATTCAAAACCGTGGATTCCGCAACACGGTTTTGATCACTTTAGTAACTTTGTACAAAAATCTGGCCATTCCTGACTACGTCAATATGTGTCAGTGCTTGATCTTTTTGGAAGATCCATTGGCAGTTGCTGGTATCCTTGATAAATTAGCTCAAGGACAAGAGGAAAGTCAATTGATGGCTTACCAAATCGCGTTTGATTTGTATGAATCTGCTACACAACAATTTTTGGGCAATGTACTTGAAGCTTTAAGAGCTACAGTACCGATTCCTTCTTTGTTAGAACGTAAATCAAAACCTAAAACACCAGCTGCCGAAGATACCCCCACTCAGATGGAAACTGGTGATACTGCTGAAGAAAAACCAGCTATTGCGTCAAGTGAAGGTTCATCCAGCGCGGAAGAAAAAACTTTGGACTCATTAACACCTACCGAAAAAGATCATCAACTCCGTGTTGAAAAACTTCATAACATTTTATCTGGTGAAGTAAGTATTGAATTACACCTTCAGTTTTTGATCCGGTCCAACCACGCTGACCTTTTAATTTTAAAACAAACAAAAGAAGCCATTAGGGTTTCAATTTGTCACACCGCAACTGTAATTGCTAATGGTTTTATGCATTCTGGTACCACATCTGATCAATTTTTACGGGATAATCTTGAATGGTTAGCTAGGGCTACAAACTGGGCGAAGTTAACAGCAACAGCGTCGCTTGGTGTTATCCATCGGGGTCATGAGCAGGAAGCTTTGACTTTAATGCAGAGTTATCTACCGAAGGAAGTTGGGCCTAGTTCGGGTTATTCCGAAGGTGGTGGTTTGTATGCGTTAGGTTTGATTCACGCTAACCATGGTGCTAATATTACTGATTATTTACTTGGGCAGTTGAAAGACGCTCAAAATGAGATGGTAAGACATGGTGGGTGTTTAGGTTTGGGTTTGGCAGCCATGGGAACGCATAGACAGGACGTTTATGAACAATTGAAGTTTAATTTGTATCAAGACGATGCCGCAACCGGTGAAGCAGCTGGTATCGCCATGGGCATGGTTATGTTAGGTTCCAAAAACGCGATGTCTATTGAAGATATGGTGGGTTACGCTCAGGAGTCTCAACATGAAAAGATTCTTCGCGGTTTGGCTGTTGGTATTGCGTTTACGATGTATGGTAGGTTGGAAGAAGCAGATCCGTTGATCGCGCAGTTAACCAGCGCCAAGGACCCGATTTTAAGACGGTCTGGTATGTACACCCTTGCCATGGCGTATTGTGGTACTGGTCATAACCAAGCTATCAGAAAATTGTTACATGTCGCTGTAAGTGATGTTAATGACGATGTTAGACGTGCGGCAGTAACCGCGCTTGGGTTTTTGTTGTTTAGAACGCCTGAACAATGTCCGTCAGTTGTTTCTTTACTCGCGGAGAGTTATAACCCTCATGTTAGGTATGGAGCTGCCATGGCTCTGGGTATAGCTTGCGCTGGTACCGGTTTACGGGAAGCTATTGCTCTGCTGGAACCGATGGTAATGTTTGATCCGGTTAATTTCGTACGCCAAGGAGCTTTGATTGCGTCGGCAATGATTTTGATTCAACAAACCGAAGCTACATGTCCTAAAGTCACTTTCTTTAGACAGTCATACGCGCAAGTTATTACTAACAAACACGAAGATGTTATGGCTAAGTTTGGTGCTATCTTAGCTCAAGGTATCATTGATGCAGGCGGAAGAAATGTAACTTTAAGTTTACAATCAAGGACTGGTCATACAAATATGTTAGCCGTGGTTGGTGCGTTAGTTTTCACGCAATATTGGTATTGGTTCCCATTGGCACATTGTTTAGCGTTAGCTTTCACACCAACTTGTGTGATAGCTTTGAATGCGCAACTTAAAATGCCGAAGCTTGAGATTAAATCAAGCGCCAAACCTTCATTGTACGCTTATCCGGCTGCGTTAGAAGAGAAAAAGAGGGAAGAACGCGAAAAGGTCACAACTGCTGTGTTGTCGATTGCGGCTAAACAACGTCGTCGTGAACATGATAAAAAGCAACATAAGGATGAAAAAATGGATGTGGATGAAGACAAAAAGGAGGAGAAGGATAAGGTGAAAGACGAGAAGGAAAAAGATAAAGATGAGAAGAAAACTGAGAAAAAAGTTGATGATAAAAGCGAAAAAGTTGACAAAACTGATAAACCTGAAGAAAAGAAAAAAGAACCAGAGCCTGCTTTTGAAAATCTTAGTAACCCGGCGCGTGTTATGAGGCAACAATTGAAAGTAATCAGTGTGGTTGAAAGCAGTCAATACGTACCGATGAAAGACGTGTCCATCGGTGGTATTGTAATGGTTAGGAACTTGAAACCGGGCGAAGAAGAACTCGTGGAGCCGGTTGCTGCTTTTGGACCAAAGGCTGATGATGAGAAAGAACCCGAACCACCAGAGCCATTCCAATGGATGGAAGATTAATTGAAATTATACATTACTTAAAAATATAAACAAAAAATTAGAATACTGATTTTGTAACAATGAAACAAAACTTTTACATTAAGTGTCAGGATGATAAAAAAATAATAAATTTTGTTTTATCTCTTATATTATAAAATATATACATTTCAGCAATGAGTGTCATATTCCGATTGCATTAATACATTTTTTCCTTGATACTGCATATAATTTTTTTGAGGAATTTAGTAAAAAAGCTTTGAAAGGCAACTTTTTGTTTTCCTAATAAAATATCCTAAACATCTCACAATGTACACAATTATTTAGAAACAAGTGAAATCGTGATTGATTTTTTTCTATACTTTTGTATAAAATTTGAACTTTGCACGCCATTAGGGCATTTTTAAACCGCAATTTAGCTCTCTTGCATTTGAGAATTGCACGTAATAGTTTTTTTAAGGTTAAGAACTAAATTCACTTCACACTAGTCATAAATTAATCACTTTCTTCTTGTTTTCACCGATTGTTGCTTTGTTTTCTTTACAAATCGATGCGCGGGCGATATTGGAGTGTCAATGGTGGGTTTTGAAATCGCCATCTTGTTACGTACACAAATTTGAGCGTATGGTCTTTCCCCAAAAGTTCGTCATTGCACAATATATCAATCTGAAAGAACATTATTAAGTTTTTTTTTTTGTGAATAAATTATGTTTTTACTATAAAGAAAACTTACATCTCTGTATTTCTCCATTCCATTTAATACTTTCTTTGCTACAAACTTCTTTAAATGAAGAATAGTTGCCTGGGCTGAACACCTAATAAATCTTCGCTTTAAAGTTTTCAAATTATTACTGATACACTCTAAGCAAACATTCACTTGTTCATCTTGTCTATGATAGTCTGATTCTGCATGTACATCTGCAGCAGATTTTTCATCCTCAAGATCAGCTATATTAAGTGGTATGTCTTTCGGACATGGTAAACCTCTAGCCTTATAAAACTCTCTTTCTCTTGCAATTTCATCTGTAATTAAATTCGTTTTTGTTATAAACCTTAGAAATTAGTTTTAATGTTTGGCTACATACTTTTTTGTAATTCTGGTACCAATTTATAAACAATATCTTGCATAGTCCTGTCGAAACTGATGTATTGCAGTGGATGTGACTGATGTATCACAATATTGCATGTTGGACATGTGTTATTCTCCTCCAAATGTTTCACCAGGCAACTTTTACAAACTGCAATTATATTGTTTTGTAAATAAACAATGGAAATGCGTATATTTAGTTGAAAAACTTTAATGTTTGTAAATATTCTGTATAAAAATGAAATGTAACTTACAGGTGTGTAAACATTCTGTGACAGTAGTGGCATCAATCAAATAGCCTCTGCATATCTTGCAGGTAATGTGGTTGTTAAGCGTTTTTAGCTTTATTCTCCTTTCCATTATCATAGTTTTAGCGTTGGGGCATCAATCCATGGACCGGGATGCAGGGCAAAATGCAAAACAAACTCTTCAGGCACAGAGCGTCTATATTTCGTATTTTTGACCGAATTGACCGAAACTATCGGGTTGTATTTTTGTACAAATGCTCTAGGAGGCTTTGTGGCGTTAGATACACGATGTTAGCCTTATAATTCGCGACATTTTTGAGGAATTTTCGGGAGAACGTCCGGATGAAGCCATCGCACACAAGCACCGCTAGCATATTCAGCGTCGGCCATACTTCCAAGAAAGGGCATTCACATTTCATTTCAATACATTTTGCATTAAATATAAAATTAATTTGATGACTTATTGACAAGATGTGTGTTATTTTAATTAATTTATTTAGTATTTAATGATTTGTGTAGTCAATTATTAGTAATAACCAGTACAGTTTAATAAAATTAGAAATAACAGTGTCTCCTTTTCACTGTAGGCAACTTCTCGTACACCAATGTGACTAGCATGCGTTTAAAAAATACATGGGTGAAAGACAAACCATATTTAAAAATAATTAATTTCAATATAATTAGTATATAATGAGATATACGCATTGAATATTATTGAATTTTAACAATTCATAACATGCGTTAGACATATTTGGCTGATTTTGGCCGATTCTTGTTAAATGGAGTGCAACTATAACTAATTTGCTTTTAAGAATAAGACATTTGCATCATGGCAAATTTAATAATCTAAAATCCAAATGGCAGAGGAGAAAGGTTAGAGAGATCTAATGCAACAAAATTGCATTTCAGCGAGAATTATTAAGCAAAAATTAACATGCGCAGTTCTTATCTGCAAAACTTGCTGACTCTAATAAATTCGGCAATGGAGTGATTGAGTATAAAAGCCGAACGCAAATCACGAATAGGTACACTTCTGAGTTCATCAGAACGAGTCCAAGATGTGGTCCCAACTTCTCTTGTGCTGTCTTAGTAAGTAAAACGTTTAAAACATAATTTTGAATTGTAACTTATTGGCAATCTTTTTTTAACTTGTTCAGTCGGCTTTGCCGCTGCCTCCCAAAATGGCTGGCAGAGCAACATGGAATACGAATACAAGGTGCAGGGTCGCACTTTCACTGCCCTGCCCGACATCGCCAACCAGTACGCTGGTATTGCGATGAAGGCTAAGCTTATCGTTCGCCC